>JABEEJ010000545.1:0-54012 GCA_013363135.1 Fusarium brevicatenulatum
GAAGGGGAAGGGGGGGAGGTGCGGGGTGTTACATACTGGCACATTGGTGATACAATGATACGATTGTCGAGCGTTAGACCTCGTAGTTTGAGGGGGGAGCATAGGCTGCCTTCGGGTTGGGCATCCCATGGTGTCCCTGCAGGAGGATCTTGAATGGGAGTGTAGAAGGGGACCTGTGATTGTGTTAGTGAAGGATATGGATTGTGAGTGTATCAACGAGACAAACATTCTTGGCTCCGACATTGATGAGGATCTTTTGGTGACCGTTTGCTTCGACTGAACCCATATTGATATCTCGACAAGGTTAGAATATTATATGTAAGGTTATTGGTATTCAGTGACAGTGGTAGAGTTAATCAAGAGTAATAGACTTGAGTGAAAGAGGTTTTCTGATTAAGGGGGGGAAGGAAGGCCATATACTTATACTCCATCCAAGAGAAGGTCTTTACACCAAGAGATATATACCTAGGTATAATAAAATATGTAAGTTCTCACAAACACAGCGTTGAGCATCTGTCCTTTCCTCCGGACCAACTCCTCCATGTCACTATCATCACAAATACAGAGACGAGTGACATCTAACGTCAAGACTTAATAAACCCGAATAGCGAATCCTCCAAAACCCATGTTTCACGAGAGACCATTCAAGGTAATTGTCGTAATCACATCATGTTCTGCATCGGCTTCACCGAATGGAATATCTTGGTTTTCGGTTTTCGGCATGATGCATGGCTTATGAATATGTGTGGCTTGCCTTACCAAGAATGCATGGAACGTTGAGTGACGAAAAATCTACTGATTATGTTGAGTGTTTCCCGAGTGAGTCGGCCGACTCTGAAATGGGCTCTATTGGGTCATCTACAACATTCTTATTATTGGGTTGGTGCTGTGCGACCAGCCACGTACCTTGTGAAATTATTTCGCAGAGCCTGAAAATGTTCTACAGGTTTGACTGGAATGTTCAATAATTGCCTACCTAAGGAAGAGGACATAATTAAGTTACAGTTGTGGTGTTGTGAATACTAATGGAAGTTCAAAGAGCCTCAGGACCCAAAATGATTTAGGTTAGGCAACCTTTCATTCTAGAAGAACTTCCCTTCTTCAAGCATCACCTGCAACTACAACTGAGCCTCCACAGCCCCAGGATCATCATGCAGCGCTATAGAGAAGACGCCTCTGACGAGAGCCATGATGAAGAAGACATTCCTTTACACTACAAGCGGGCGTTCGGTGCGGGACTGAAGCGACAAAGGGTCGAATTTGTTCCCGCCCAAGATCCCGATGCTGGAACCACAACCACAATAACACCAGTCAAATCAACAGACACTTCCATCGGCGATTTATATGCTAGCATCGTTCTAAAGCCTTCCGAAGACAAAAATACCAAAGTATCAGAAGAAGAACCAGGGGAAATATGTCCAGACTGCAAACTCCCCATCTCATCCACTTCACAGCCTCATGAAGCATCCTTCGCCCACCAAGTCTCACTCACACACTCACATCCCCCATCGGCACTTGATCGCTCGCGCATGGGCCTCAAAGCGCTAAAATCTCAAGGCTGGGACCCTGATGCCCGACGAGGTCTAGGAAGAGAGGGCGAGGGAATGCGATACCCTATCAAAGTGGTGGCAAAAGAAGATACCCTCGGCATCGGAGCGACGATACCAAAAGAGATCAAAGAAAAGAAAAAGGAAGAAAAGCCCAGGCCATTAAACAGAAAGGAAGCGAAGCAGCTGGCGGCTAGGGAACGACAACGGCATGAGAGACTACAGGGTGAGATTTATGGGAGAGTTGATGTGGAAAGCTATCTAAAAGGGAAAGGCGACGACGGTTGATGATACAAGGCAACGGGGAAAGACAGACAAAGACAACTCGAGGCACCGGCTACATTGTACCCGGTCTACGATATCACAGGCCATCACGCGGTTAAAGAGATGCCTATTCTAGGACTCGCTCAAGGACTCACCGCCGGATCAGAACACTCACCCGCAAAGACAACACTTGGCGACTCTGCTGTAGTCCACCTGAAGTCATCACAGCTGGACATTTGGCCTCAGAGCATCGCGATGCCAATGCGATCAGCTCCGATCTCGAGAGCTATTTCCAGTCAACTGAGCTTAAGCACTGAGGTATATCAAGAGTTTCAGATTGAATCAAGTGTTTCATGTTGCATAAACGAAACAGTGATAAACATGACGGATATATCTCTATCGAGATCTTCAAAAGAATACACACAAATTGTGTTCTACCTAAAAAGTCAAGATATGAAGTCGAAATATACTCTAAATTCAAGCATCTGTGATGACCTCATCGAAGTTGAGGCTGAGGCTGATACACCGCTCCCTAATAAGGTATGTCATGCTGCTGATGCTCGGGCTGTCCTGTAGGCTTCCTTCAGGGACCTTTATAGCGACCATCACTAACCAACCACCGGGCGCTAGCGACTGCAATACCTGGACCCACCTTCTTCATGCCTAGGTTCTATTGGGATGATGAAACCCCGCCAAATGGAAAGCCATAGTTATTAGCACTTCAACTCCTGACTTTGGGCCCAATCCCAATCTTAGAATCCTCGATACTTGAGCAAAACCTCTCTCAACTTTAGCCACTTTACACTGCACCATTTTTCTTTTAACTTAAATTTGATACCCCCTGCGCTTCCCTGCATCGCTTCCATCAATTTCAAGGTTCTGGGCTGGATCCTACCGCCGCTTCTCTCGTTGTCAAACACTATCTCAGCCTTCCTCAATATCTCCATACCTACCCAACGACGTGACAGGGCAGCCCGCCTTTACTATCTACCATGGGGCTGTCCGTCATTCAAGAGCAGCATGATGGTATGATATATACGATACAAGTACTATGCACAACTAGTCGCTAATGCGCCGGCTTCAGCTATCTTGGGGCAGATCAAGAAGATCACTCGAGGCGATGTAAGCTACCCACGAGCCAAGCCTTGAGCTCGACAGTTGACTGACGTCTTTGACGCAATAGTGGAAATGCCTGATCGTCGACGAGAACTCCAAAAAGATCATTGACAATGTCGTCAAGGAGGATGACATTCTCAATAACAATATCGCCAGTTGGTCTATCTGACTGCCAGCTTGTTGTCTGGTACTGACCAGCCTTTCCTCCAGCTATCGAGCGAATCGAGAACCGTCGCGAACCGAACCCCGAGATGGACGCAATCTACATTCTGTCGCCCGAATCCTTCGCTGTCGAGTGCCTTCTCGCCGATTTCGAGATGCGACGTTATCGCAGCTACTACCTCGTCTGGACCGGCCTCCTCGACCCCTCATTGCGACGCAAGATCGACGACTTTCCCGGAGCCCGACAGCTCCGCGCCGGTTTCCAGACCATGTTCGTCGATTTCTTGCCTCGAGAATCGCATCTCGTTACCCTTCGCGACCCCTGGAGCTTTCCCATGCTCTTCCACCCAGCCTGTAACGCCATCGTTCCAACACACATGAAGGGTCTAGCGCAAAAGGTAAGGCGGCAGCACGCTTCGGCCGGATGAGGTTTGTTGATAAGAATTTAGATCGCCGGTCTTTGTATTACACTCGGAGAATACCCCAAAGTTCGTTACTACAAGCCGCAAAGCGCACGCCACGAGGCAGCCGTCCTCTGCACTCACCTGGCTCGATTTGTCCAGGAAGAGCTTGATGCGTATGCGCAATGGGACACCAGCTTTCCCCCACCTTCACCGCGTCCACAAGCGACACTCGTCATCACAGACCGATCGATGGATTTGATGTCACCTTTGGTTCATGAGTTCTCCTACCAAGCCATGGCACACGACCTCCTGCCGATCAAGGACGGCGACAAGGTCACTTATCGTACGACAATCAACGAGGGGACCCCAGAAGCTGAAGAGAAAGATATGGAGCTCACAGACAAGGACAAGATATGGGTGGACAATCGACACAGACACATGAAGGACACGATTGATAAACTTATGGGCGATTTCCAAAAGTTCCTCCAACAAAACCCCCACTTCACCAATGAGAATGCCGACACGACCAACCTTAATACGATTAGAGATATGTTGGCAGGCTTGCCGCAGTTTCAAGAGATGAAGGAGGCATATTCTCTGCATCTGACCATGGCGCAAGAGTGTATGAACATTTTCCAGAAGCACAAGTTGATGGACATCGCCTCTATAGAGCAAACGCTCGCATCTGGACTGGACGAGGACTTTAAGAGACCGAAGAACATTCTCGAAATGATCGTACCTCTGCTGGACGACGAGGCGGTATCGCCTTCAGACAGGCTGCGCCTCATCATATTATTCATTCTCTATCGGGATGGTGTAGTTGACGAAGACATCAAACGACTCTTGGCCCACGCCTCCCTCCCTCAGTCTGACCGCGAGGTCGTACTAAACTTTGAGCAGCTTGGTGGCCATATGACACATGCTCTCAAGGATGTGCGCCAGATCCCCCCGCCTCTATTCCCGATCGATCCAAAATCGACACAATTGAACGAGGAATATGGATTAACACGATTCGAGCCTGCAATGAAACACATGGTGGACCATCTGGCAAGGGGCATGTTAGATCAGACTCACTTCCCTTACGTGAAGCCACCACTGGACCCCAATGAGGAGCTTCACTTAGCACAGGGAGGTTCTCTTCGTGCCGGCCGACCAAATTGGGCAGCAGCTGGACGCCGCCCACCAGAGAATCGACAGCGATTAATCGTCTTCATGGCTGGAGGTGCCACTTACAGCGAGAGCCGATCGTGCTACGAAGTTGGTGAAGCGCGCAGTCGAGATATCATTCTCGTCACTTCTCATATGATTACCCCTCAGTTATTTATTCGCCAAGTGGGCGATCTCAGTCGCGATAAGCGTCAACTTGACTTGCCCCTTGAGCGACCCAAGCGACATGCTCCACGGCATCTCTTTGAGCGACCAGCTCCTCCTCGGCCCGCGCCATCACAACAGCCCTCACAGCAAGGACTGCCGCCTGGTCCCACGAACCGACCCGGCGGTCTTCCTTCAAGACCTGGCCCTGGCCCTGGCATGGCGCCCCCAACAGCTGCCATGTCGAACATGTCAATTAATAATAACCACGGTAACAACGCAGCACCGCCACGGCCGACATCGCACCACAGTGTTCAACAACACCATGAGGAGCCAGGCAAGCTCCACAAGGAAAAGAAGAAGCGCAACTTCCTCGGTATCAAGAAGTAGGGTTCTTGGAACGGGGGTCTCTCTTCAGCTTCTCCGCCGAAACACAGGACCATTCGACGATCGCAGACTACGGAAACGTCGGCTTCGTCTGAAGATTACAATACAAATGCGTCGCATAAACCAGAAAGGAGTGCTTCCAGTAGAAGTCGGTTGGATGGTTCTTCGGCCTAATATGACTTCTCAGCAAAGCACATGGTGGAATCTCTGGTTTCGTAATTCGTCGACGTAGCGTGGCGTTGTTCTACCGTCTTTTGTGTGTTGGTTACTATCTATCTTGGAAGTATTACTTAACTTGGTAACTCGAATGGCTGGGAGACGTTCATCTGTATATATCACCTGTAGTGTATAAACGTCGTGAATTCTTTGTTCTCGTTTCAATATGACCTTTGAAGCAACTGCTATTTACTCATCATCGTCACATTGATAGGAAATCGTCATGATCATCGTCGGTAGATACCCAGACAAAAAAAGAGCTACCGCAAATCGCCCATCAACCAATCCATTTGAATTCACTACCTAACTTTCACCGAGTTAAACCATCATGCCTATATCCCTTGATTTCCCCCCATCGCCGTGCTTCCCAAAAATGACACGTAAAAAAACAAGTTACTAGCTACAGGGCGTACCCTGATTCCAAGCATGCGTCCAAAAGATGCGGTGAGTTGATTTCGGTAGATATTCGTACAGTAGTGGAAGAAGCCCCTTTGTTAATTGTAAGGCTTTGACTTTCAAAAGTTTCTGCAGACAGGCTGATTGGTTTTCCGTACAAAAGTGGTACAGACTTCGTGGGCGAGGGGTGTTTGATTTGATGTCTTGAAGCACGGCATTCGTGTGAGATGCGATTAAGGTCTCCCGAAAGCGGCACCACGACCGTTGCCAGGAGGCGGCATACCGCGGCCTTCAAAGGGACCACCAGGGAAGTCAGGTCCAGGGGGGCCGTTGAAGCCGCCGAGTCCAGGAGGGATGAATCCGGGAGGAAGGCCGCCGTAGAAGGCAGGGGGAGGCATGTTTCGAGGAGGAGGGCCACCCAAGGCCTCGAGAGGAGGCATCACGCCAGGAGGGAAGTTGGGAGGAAACATGTGAGGCATGGGCATGTTACGGTTAGGTCCAGGGCCGCCAGGGCCGCCAGGGCCACCGAGACCAGCAGGAAGTCCTGGGGGAGGGATCATAGGACCTCGCTGCTGAGGAGGAGGCATTTGGCCACCAGGCATCCAGCTGGGAGGCATCTGATGGTCCAGACCAGGAGGCGGAGGTGGGCGTTGCAAGATCTGTGTAGGCTGATTGGGTCGAACATCAGCATCAGGAGGGTTGTGGAATCGATCTTCCATAGGGAAACCAGGTGGTGGTTGGCGCATTGGACGCTGAGGGCCACGGTCGTCTCTGGGAAAATCGGGCTCCTGGGGCATCTGTGGTGGCTTCTGCTGCTGGGGGCCCATGCGCATCAACAGTTCATTGCGCTGGGCGTCAGGAGGTGCTCTCATGAGATTCATCAAGAACTCAGTGTTACTGTTGTTGCGAGCGGCATCAGGACGTCCAGAACCTTGACTGGGAGCTCGCTGGCGCTGGCCAACGAGATCCTGAAGAAGTTGCTCGGGGCGAGCAGCTTGTGGCTGGGGTCGAGGTGCAAGAATCTCTTGAACATGCTGAGGAGGGACTCGGCCAATGGGGCCGTCCATTCGTCGATCAGGTCCATACTGCTGGAAAGGGGATTCTGGAGAGGTAATGGCGTTAGGCCTGCCAGCATTTGGCGGCGTACCTTGAGGGGCAGCAAACGCGGGCAGTCCTGGTGGTGTGGCGCTCATCGTTTGTTTCTGTAGCTTTGCCAGTAGTTGCTGGAAAGCTTGTCGCTCATCTTCACCGCCAGCTGGAGGAGCTGGGCCGCCAGCAAAGGGGAGAGGCAAAGGCATACCACTGTTGACAGGAGGTCCTGCCATAGGAGTTGGAGGTTCCGTTTTGCCTCGAGGCTCCTCCTGGGGTTGCGAAAAGAAAGACGTAAACCTAGAAGATTTGCCAGATGCCTTTGGCTTGTTGACAGGTTCCTTGGTCTCCTCAGCGAGAGGAGTGTCTAGACCAGCATTCGATCCAAACGCCATGAAGAACTTATCAGGTCCAGCTTGAACCGCTGGGGCAGATTGCACAGGGGGCTTTTCAGCCTCGATCATGGCTTCAGCTGCCTCAGCATTCGCGGATTTACCAGGAGCAGCAGGGATTCCAGCCTTGGCCTTCTTCATGTCCTCCATCCACTTCTGGAAATCTTGCTGCGTATGAGCCTCGGGATGCTCCTCAAGAGGTTCGTCTAGCCATTCAGGCTCACGCTCGACTCTTTGATCACGGTCTCGTCCCCATCGTCGATCATTGGTGCGATTGTTGTTGTTGTGACTGTTGTTATTGTGGCGATCATCGGGAGTATCAGCGATCGCATCGCGGTCTCTCCAGCTCTTCGCGCGGTCAATTCGTTCACGCTTGTCGGGGGTGGTAGTAGCTTCAACAGCCGGAGTGGTGACTGCATTAGACTCGTTCTTGTACCACGGCTCAGTTTTGTTCCTGTTCGTTCCGTTTCGAGGTCTGCCCTCATCGTCTCCGTCTCTGGCGAAAGTGTCAAACGTTCGTGCAGGGCGATCCCGAGCAGCGTCGTCACGTTCTTTGGGCTGTCGCTTGTCATCTCGGAAGTTGCCTCCCATGCGTCCATGGAAACGCTCAGCACCCTCGTGGCCAAAACTCTTGCGTGGCTTCACAGTACTCCAACCATCTGATTCGCTCTCGCCTTCACGACGGCGGTACCCATTGCTATTGCGTCCATCGCGGAATCGGTCAACGTCAAGATCTCCATTGCGACTTCTAAAGTTGCCGAAACGCCCTGAAGCGTCAGACTCCTTGGTAGCTTTGTCCGTTTCGAGCGATGGTTTGCCTCGCGCTGAAGCAAACGCCGTTCGGGGTGGTGCAAAGACAAGGTCTTCAGGGTCTGGATAGGTGCGCGACGGTCAGTACACGGAGAGCCTAGGAGTGAAGAACAGGAGAGACAAACTGGCACTATTCCTTGAAATGTGTCTCTCAACACCAGGGCGGCGATTACTCTGGTCAAGCAGAGGGTTGTCGTTGGATCGAGGTCGGTCACCAGGAACCTTTGTCTGTGTGCGATTTGGTTCAGGTGGGGGTCTAATCTAGGTCAGGAGACTTGAATATGACTTGAGGAAATCGTTGCTACTCACCCCATCCAGTCTTCAGCTGGAGGTAGACTTGGTGGTTTGGTACATAACGGTGATTCCCGTAAGTAGATCAAGAAATTGGCTTCATAGCGGATTACCATGATGAAGAAAAGCTTGGCGCTATGAGCGCATTCGAGTTATCGGCGGTATAGTATAAAGAAGTATGCAGTGTCGCTAGGTGGACGGACGTGCGAGCGCAATCGAGGTAGCCTTTGGAGAACTGTGTTCTCTTAAAGGACGGCAGCTTCGAGTTCGGACAGAGTGTGGTTTTTGGAAATTTGGTAGTTGTTGGTGTAACAAGCAGGGATGACGACGTGGCGACAAGTTGCGATAGCGGAATGATTATTGTGCGGAGAGTAGGACGATCAATTCGTTCGGTCGGTGAGTCAGCTGAGGAGAATCAGCGGGGTGAGTATCGTGAAGTGAATTCAGAGGGAGGCGCGAATGGAGCGAGGGTGGAGTGGAGACCGCCCAAGCTAGGAGTAAAAAGGCTCAGGAACTTTCCTCAGAACTTGATCCTTGCATCAACACCACTATCATTTCGTTCGTGTCGACCACACCCATCCCATTTGGAGTTTTGGAGTCTACCAGAGATTATTCTTTCATCCCAGATAATTATTCTATCCAGTACTTGCATTTAAAATGTTTTTCAGCAAACTCCGACGGTTCTTTCAGAGGAGAAACCCCCTGCAACAACCACCTCGGCCACTGGCACGACACAGGAATGTTAATCATCGGCGCCATCTCCCCAGTAATCGGCGCATCTTGGGAGAGCTCTATATGGAGCATCTCAAGAAAAAGGCAGCAGGTCAGTACTTATGCACTCTATTGGACAGGTAACTAACTACTTAGATGCAAATACCCCACGTATTCTACGGTGGTTCAATAGCCGGGGCTAGTTACCTTTTGACATCCTGGGCAAGTTTTATGGTACTTGGGTAAGTATTTGGAGATAAATATATTAATTTTTTACTAATTTATTAATTAGCTCGCAACATCCTAGTTATATAATTGGGTTCCAGGAGCAGTTATGAAAGCCTGGCAGTTTTTATGCGACATTATCTGACGACCCATCGACCCGATAGCGATTTGTTTTATAAATAAGCGACCAATAGTTCTAGAGCGAACGGTATTCCCTGGCATTCCTTGATCTAGGTAGAACTCTACCTTGAGCATGGAGTAGTGGAGAGGATGGATAGTTTAATGAAATGAAGCTACTACAGTTCAATTCGAGAGAATGAGGCTTTCTATATTCTCTTAAAATGCGTGAATTGAAGTAATCCCCAAGGTTCTATCCACTACTTCCAAGGGGGTGCATTCAATCTCAAGGATCAGAGTGGATAGACCCGGCTGGAGTGCACTGTCTGATACCGCTGCACGCACTGCGAATGAGCCTCCACCCGATGGAATTCAGTCGTGTCGTTCCACTGCCTCCACTAAAATCTCGGGTACCTGTACTGTGCGCCTTGAAACAAATCAGCCATTGGGCTTCACCTCAGTTTCATCCCATTAACAATAAAACTCGGCTCATGATTGCATAACAAACCATACACATATTCTGCAACAGATAAATACAATATTCAATATTTCATACTTTAACTGACTATCCCATATTCACAATATTCATTCCTATTTCTTCTGCGCAGCCGTCACCTCCTCCTCAAGCGGCAGAATATGCGGCAGAGGTCCAACAGGCGTGATAGAGAAAGGGTTGATCTGAGTGTGGCTCCGGGTGTAGTGCCACTTGATATGGTCAAACTGCGTAGTATCCTTGAACGCGGGATCGTTCCAGTACAGGTTTCGCATCCACTTGTGCAGAGCTGGGTATCCTGAGCGAATGTCGCGGATGTTGCACTTGAAGTGCTGCACGTAGACGGGATCGAAGCGAATAATCGTGACGAACAGTCGAATGTCGACTTCGCTAATCTTGTCGCCGAACCAGTAGGGGCCTTGTTGCTCAGAGAGATGCTTCTCAGCGCGGTCCAGAGCTTCAAAGAGGGCCACGACGTTGCGCTCGTAGGCTTCACTCGTGGTTGCGAATCCAGACTTGTAAACGCCATTGTTGATGCCGCCGTATTGCCACTCATGGACCTCCTCGATTTGCTTCTGGAGGTCTTCAGGGTACAGCTGAATGGCCCTGTACTTCTCATCCAGCATGTCGTCAAACTATGTAATCAAGCTCAGCAACCATAAGTCAAAGCACACATTGATTTACTTACCTCAGTACCAAGCATTCGCAGAATTTCACTGCTTTCGTTGCTCACAATTCGGTTTGTCTTCTTGTCAAACAGAACTGGCACGGTGTATCGACCATCATAGTTCTTCTCACTCTCAAAGTAGACATCCTTCAAGTGAGTGAACCCTTCATGTCCCTTGATGGGATCAGGAATCACATTCTCGCCGGGAACGTCCTCATCCTTGGAAACAAATCGCCAGCCTCCCTCACCGAGATGCCAATGCACAACTGAGTAGGAGATGATGTCCTCTAGACCCTTAAGTTTGCGGGCGATGAGTGTGCGGCACGCCCAAGGGCATGCGTAGCTCACATAGAGGTGATATCGGCCAGCCTCAGCAGGGTACTTGGCATTGGGATCGCGAGAGATCCAGTCTCGGAATGAGCTGACTTGACGCTTGAACTCGCCAGATGTGTCGCCTGGCTTGACCCAGTCAGTGACTTTACCAGTGCTTGCCTGTAGCTCTGTTAGCAAGCTGAGAAGAGCAGTGAGAGTGTCTGGTCTGTGTACCATTCTGATTTGATGTGGGGGCTGAACTTGAGTGAGGAGGGGCGGTTTAAACGATGATGCTTTGATAGATGTGATGAATCTGATCGATTGTTGCTGATGTGGTCTAAAGAGGGAACTCCTGTTGAAAACTCGAGATGGTCGAATTCGAATTCCTTGCATGGACATGTCTATAAAAACAAATCGGAACATTCAATGACGGCGACAACCAACACCTTTATAGCTGCAGCTCAAAAGAGTAGACTACGAGAAAAGTGGCCATCACGACGCATGATGGAACCCTTGCTCACTCATGACTTGCTCAGCAGCCCCTCACAAGCTGTGGAAGCTTAGTTACCAACCAGATAAAGCCTGTCCTCCCAATCCCCAGGGCCTCTCTGTCCGTCTGGTGGGTTCCCCGAAAGCTTCCATTCCTGAGCTAGCTGAGCTATTCCGTCCTAGAGCTTTGGCTACCACGCTTGGGAGCATTTCATAATCGTGGCGTAATAATCGACCCCGCTTTACTGCGAGGTGCTTAGTTATCATGCTCTACTGTCTTGATAAGCCCATGTCCATCATGACGACTGGCTTGGTAAAGAAAAGTTCCCTTCCTCATCGAGTCAAGGTCGCAGTCTCAGCAGTTCAGCATATGTTTTCGTTTAGGTACGCGAAAAGAAGATCATTAGGGCCTCAGAGTTGTCAACAGCAAATCGAACAAAGGTCTGCATAAGCTTTGTCATACAGCAACGAATTTATCTATCTTTATAAGCTGAATCCTTTCATTGTTCATGTGCTCATTTGCACTCCGGTCGTTTCTAACATCCCATATACATATCTCAAAAGACTGCTCAGAAACCTCAAATTCACAGTGTTTATGCCATCTTGACCTTGATGTAGGGCACTTCAACATCCTCCTCAGCAAGATCCTCAGCAACAATCTCAAAAATGACCTCCTTTTGGTGTGAAGGAATAGGCTTCTTTGAGATCGTCTCAACCAACTGGCTCAGCTTGAGGTCATAGCGCTCCCTCAACTTCGAAGGAGGGAAGAAAGAAGCGTAGAGAAGGCTAACCCCTGAGCTCAGCATGCTGATGGTCAAACCCTTGGCCTTGAAGGTATCCAATAGCTCCTTCAAAGTGATGTCATCAATCTCAAAACGATCCCAAATCTTGTCCAACGTAACCTTGCCGTCAGGGCCTTGGTATTCCACCTTGGGGCTAGCAATGGGCTCGCTGAAGCCAAAGAAAGGCAGAGCCAGGTTGATGAACCCGTTCTTGTACTGCTCTAGATCATCCTTGCCGTCAATGATCTTGTACAACTCAAGCACCACCAGACCGGTGACCAATGCCGTAGTCGTAGCGATGGCGGGAATGATCTTGCCAGCGATAAACTTGGTCTTGTGTCGATCAGCAGGTTCAATCTTGTAGTTCTCTGCTCGGAGGTTGCTGCAAGCAGTGATGAAGTCGATGTGATGATTCGAGTCATCGTCCTTCTCGAAGTCAACAGGGACCAACTGGAATCCAGACAAAGAGCTGGGCGACGGGAGGCTGGTGGTCAGCTTCTCGATTTCGTCGTTGTCATCGAAGTTGCTTGACTCGGGCTCCTAGCCATGAATTAGTACTAGTTTTCGAATCAGAAGTGAAATTACTTACCACAGGCTCCTTATCGTCGGCCTGGATCTTCACATTGGAACTAGGGGTAAAGTCGGGAACGATGACATTGTCCAATTCTCGCAGATAGATGGACCTGTCGGTTCCAGGAGATTTGATGTTGTAGTTGAAAGCATGGAGGTTGGCTGCCGCAACAATGAACCCGAAGTGAGAAGGGTTGTTGGGGTCGAACTTGAGCGCATCAGGAGCTCGCTTAGGTCCGGACCAGAAAGGAGTGCCAGACGAGGTCTCAGAATCCTTGGGAAAGTTATACAAGAGCTGCTGGATCTTGTTAGAAAATTCAGTCTCGAACAACTGACGAGCCCAGGCAATACAGTCCTCGAAGGTTCGTGGCCTCTCGGTCGTGAGATAGTTCCTAATCGTCTCAAGAGTCTCCTTCTGGTTGCCACCCTGCTTCAGAGAATTCTCAATGAACTGAGGCTGGGTCAAGTAGAGATTGACGGTTTGAGGAGCCTTGACAAAAAGCTTCTCAAACATGTATTCCTTGGCCCAGGCAATAGTGTGATCGATCTTGTTGGGGAAACTTCGGATTGTGCACATCGGGAACTCCTTCTCGGGAGGGTCCTGGGAGGATGAATAAGACTCGGTGAGATGAGGCAGAACGACCTGCGTGTTGCCCTTGGTTCCAAGAGTACCGCTCTCGAGAAGAGGCTTCTGGAAGAAAACGCATCGGCGGTCGACGTACGTTCGAGCCTCAACGTTGTCGAGAGCGTTGGTGACACCATCAAGGTTTCGCCAGAAGTCCTCGTTGAAAACATTCTCGGTCTCGGGGCTAACGCGTTCCTTGAGTGTTACCATGTGGCCTTCGAGGTCAGGGTTCATTCGTTGAACAGCAAGAGCAGCACGGTCACTCTTCATCTGACCAACATCATCGGCGCGGAACAAAAATTGACGGTTCAGGTTACTCCTCTCGATCGAGTCCATGTCAGTCACCCAGATCTTGCCCTCGGGTCCTGTTCCGAGACCAATCATGGCCCAGTTCTTGAGCATCTCACAACCAATAGCGCCAGCACCAACGAGGAACTGCTTCAGGTTAGCGATCTTGTCCTGGAACTCGGTACCGAACACAGCGATTTGTCCATCATATCGGCTACCGATAGGTTTGCAGAGCTCGGCAGATCGCTTGGTAGATGTTGGCAGGGACTCGAGAGAGTCGAAGTACATCCACTGGTTGATGGGCTGGAACTTGCCAGAAACAGCCTTGAGAACCTCCTGTGCCACAATACCACCAAAGTAGGCAGCCATGGGGTTAAGATCACCCTGGGCTTGGTAGCTCAGCTCCTTCAGAAGCTTCTCATCCAGCTCAATGTCAAGACCTTCCTGCTCGGCAAACTTCTTGGCAGCACCAAGAACAACAATAGCGTCATCATCGTCCATGGGATTGGGAAGTCGCTTGTGAGTAAGTTGGAAAGCATGGAGTGCCTGGAAACCGAGGTGCAGCTGCTGAGGTCGGTCGAACTTGGCAAAATCTGAGATAAGAAACTCGGGTTCCTTGAGCGCAGTGGTGAAGTCCTTGAAGTTGATAATCTTGGGCATCTTGACCTGTTGGTACATGCCACCTCGCTTGTATTGACCGAGTCCAGAGACATCGCCGATTGAAAAGGTATATGGGCCCTTTACCGTGATCTTTCGGGGCTCGGCTCCGTTCAGTGCCTCCATTCCTTCCACCTCGGAGAATGTCACGTAATCGCCATCCTCCAATCCATGTCGAGTCTCGTCAAGTGCAGACACCAAGCCCTCCTCGTCAATACCTGCCACGATGCCGTTGAGAGGAGTCTCGCCAGTAGGATCGATGCAAGTGAACTTCTCGCCAAAGTCACAGAAGACGGAGCCGAAAAGACCGTATGTGTCGGCAATAACGACGTAAATGCCCTTGCTGTGGCAGTAGTCACCGATAGCCTTTTGTTGGTGGATAGGCGCATTGGTCAAAACAACAACTTGGTACTTGTCGAACTGCGAAAGTTCACCATCAAGGCCAGGCGACTGGTGGAGCTTTACGGGGGTATAGGCGTTGAGCTCGGCGACACGAGGCACAGTGACCTCATCTCTGGGCTTTCCGACGTCGCTGGGTGTGAGAAAGAACTGGGACGAGAGATCCGCAATCTGGACTGGAGCAGGGTCGTAGAGAGTAAGGCTCTTGACGCCAGCCAGAGCGATGTTCTTGGCAATTTCCACACCCAGACCCTTTAGACCGACAATGAGCACATTAGAAGCACCCATGCGCTTCATGGCCTCGTGGCCTAGCACATAGAGTTGTCGGCTGTAGAGGGACTCGTCGATTTCGTTATGTCCAATAACAGACTCATCGACCTGCATTCGGGTCGCAAGGTCGACCTCTGGTTGCTTTTGTTCCTATTAAGCCAAACTGTTAGAGCCTTCAGGTCTTGTTTGCATGTTCACGGTGAAAGTCTCAAATGGCACCTGCGTTTCACATGTTTTGATGCTTCAAGCAAGAGTTTGACGGGCGACAAGCCGAGATAAGGAGTACAGAGGATCTAGACTTACGGCCATTATTCTTTTATGGGTAGGTGACTCCCCGTTGGAGAGCTTTCGCTTCCCCAGCTTGTCCGTTTTAGAAGAGGTGGTAATGTTGGAAACGCTGCGTCAGTCGTCGCGAGGGCGATCCAGCACCAGGCAGAGCTCAACCCCGCCAAAGAGTAGAAGAGGACGGTGAAAGATGGAGAAAGGAGAATGAGTTATCCGCGAGCGATTTGAATCTTCGTCGCAGACCGTGGAGTCGTAAAAGTCGTGTTGTGAGTATGGTCAAATGTGGTTTGTAAGAAAAGAGGTTCTGACTTTGAGAGTTGAGTGGAAGAGAGTGCGGCATGGAGTGTCCTATGGTGATGAGGTAATGGCCCGAGTCCCCAGGCAGAGCTGTCTTGCCCCACTACCTATACTGTCAGCGGGCGCCTCATCTTTAATAAGCCACCTGGCCTGAGGTATCATTCATTGAAAGGCATCAATAGGTATTCAAGGGCTGTTATTAGTTCGTTTTGTATTCACTGATGCAATATATACTGCATTTGTTGCAATGAACAATTTTGAACTGTTTCGATGAATCATTCACCCAGCAGCAGCCTATTCTGAAGCCTTCACTACCTCAAGTACACAAACTCAGCGTGGCACAGCAGCCCCGCAGCCAGTCAACTGAGGTCTGCATGGACGTTCAAGGTTGCTAGGGTGAAAGCTACACGTAGGTGACGCCCCTCTCATGGGTCTAGCACTTGATTGCTACTGATTCTAAGCTTCTGTTGGATTCCATTGACTTGACACGGTTAGTTTCGGGTGTATAGAACCCTTACGGGCACATCAGTATGATTTTTCAGGGCACTGCAGCGATCTCGACCTTCTTGTTCAGGTACCCTCAGAATCATGCAGGTCCATCATGAGATTTAACGGCGGGGTCGATGTACGCGGGGCATTTTTACGCATGATGCCATACCCAGAGCTTCAGTTACGCTACAAAGAAACATACTTGATTAGCAGCTTGGGATAGAGCACTGAGATGCTTGATTACATTTCTCAAATGATTGAGGCATCTTTTGGTTCACCAACAACTCATGCCAGCAGTGGTCATTGCAGAGGTTCACGTTGGATCTCAATTTTTCTTTATTTGACCGTCCCTAAAAAATATGTCGAAGTCACCATGTTTGGTTCCTCAGTCCGTACTGCACCCTGATGCCACATGTCTGTAGGGGTATAATGAGCATCGGGTCGATCGTTCTGTTCCTTGAGCATTTGCAGCTCATCATAAGCCCGTCAAAGCTTCATGTTTCCAAAGTCGATCGTAGGATAGGGGTAGATAATTGGAGGACTTAGTTGATCTTCTGGAGCTCAACCTCGCTGAAGGATTAGTCAGTAGGCTGTTCATTTATCTGGTGGCCTGTAATCAACTTACAAGAGGAGAGTGGCGTTGGGAGGGATGGCGCCGGGGAAGCCACTGTTATCTGTGTTAGCTGTTTGCCCATAGCATAGCTTGGCCGCCAGAGGCATCATGGCCAATGGCCCGAGTTTGAGAGCTTACCGGGCACCGTAGCCGTAGTCACTGTCAGTGATTGTTAGCATTACAAATATTAGCTAATCTGAGGATGTTGATGTCACTTACGGAGTGATGTCGAGAAGGGCCTTCTCGCCGACCTTCATCTGGGTAACACCCTCATCCCAGCCTATTTTGAGTCAGCTTCGTGGTCTCGTGCGTTATGAATCCGAAACTGGATAGGGAGACGCACCCTTGATGACCTGGCCAACACCAATATTCACGACGAAGGCACCACGGCCAACGGAGCTGTCGAACCTGTGAAGAGAATTGTCAACTGCGTTCAAGAGCGGTGGGCGTACGAATGAACATACTGGTCGCCCTTGTTGTCAGGCTTGGACTCGTCCTTGATCCAGCCGGTGTACTGGATGGTGACCTTTTGGCCGACCTGGGGAGAGGGACCGCTGCCCTCGGAGATGATGGTCTTCTGAACACCCATTATGGCTTGTGTGAAAGAAAAGTTGCGAGGTTGGGTAAAAAAGGGATTGATTCGAGTGGATGTGCGAGTAACGCGGGAGATGGATGCAGGAGAGAAAGGGCGCATCTTGAAAAAGAGGAGGCGAGCGTGGAGCTTTATACCTACAGTACCTACTGTACCCAAATAAAGCAAGCGTTGGGACGAGGCAAGTGAAATGCGGTGCTTGCTGATGCGGTCGGTGCCAGGCCCAGGAACAGGAACAATGGGATTGGATTTCTTCTGTTGAGCTCCCCGTATGATCAATGGCTTCAGAAGCTCGATAAGCTCTTTCAATTGGATCTCAGGGTAGCAAATGGCGGGGCAGTCAGATCGACGGCGGGGCAATGGTTACTGGAATGACGATTGGTACCAATCAGCTCGCCTGAAGGCTCCACTAGGGATGACGATTGGGAGAAGCTCACGGAATCCAAGGAGGTCACTAACAGCTAAAAGATACTTCCATTCATCAGCCTTTTCATCAGCTAAAGCGAGTATATTCGGCTCAATAGGAACACCTGTTGGTCGGGGAGTTAATGTCACTCATCATCAATCGGATAAAATACCGCATTAAAGCAGATGTCGTGATTGTCCTTGGCCGATGTAAGAAGGGACTCGGACCCTGAACAACGGCGCCTATCAATGAGAGATGTACCTTATTTCGGAGGTACTCCGGCTATGGCGACAGGTGCTGCAAAAAAAGAGTATATTTTTTAAGCCGGTACTTAGAAGTCTCATCAACGTCATCTGCGTTAAGCAGTTCGCAGGGACAAAAGATTAAAATAGTAACACTTGAGAAGAAACATTAGCCAGGAGAGCTTCAGTCCAGCGTGGTCTGACCCTCGCTTTAACTTGCTTCAGCCACCAGTTTCCCCGGATCTTCCTTCGCCGTAGACGTCAAGGTAGCACAGCACTCAGCTGCTGAAATCACATACTCTAGGGTAAGAGATATATTGACCTTAGGTGAGCAGAATCATCTCTGTAATGATATATAACTGTATTTACATTTTGATATTCAATTTTGTCGTCGATACTGCCTTGAACTCACATAATTACAATGTATAGGTAGTGTGGTGAATTTGAAGCAGAATATTTGTGTCGTTGACGAGTTTGATGTCTAGAGTGGTGGCCATGGAGGAGCCTCTACACATTGAGGTAAGACATCCTCCTTCATTATCACCCTTGAGAGATCGGGTACAGCTAGTAAATTCAGAAATGCATAGATGCAAATACTCGATACACTCATTGACCATCATCAGGTTTCTTGATCATGCCATTTTATGCCCCCGAACGCCACGAAATTAATCGGAATTTGGTGTTCTACACTGAAACTGATTCGTGTATAAGTTCTGGACGCTGTCGCGGAAGACCACGGCCGCACATCATATTAAACTGATCATAAAGGGCGGAGAATAAAGCTGGCCCGTGAGAAGTATGATCGTCCGCCTCGAATCAAGGTTCAACAGTTTGTTTGATCTTCAGTGCACGGTTACTTCTTCTGGTGTATTTCTTCTCAACTAAGGAGTAGCACATACTTTAACTTGAGTATAAGAGCATGAAACACCACGGCGCAAAAGAGCGTTGCATTGAAAATCTCCAAAATCAAGAAAACCTGAATTTCTTTTCATTTATGCACAGCAATACTCGACTTGGGTAACATCGTCAAAGC
Organism: Fusarium brevicatenulatum; assembly: GCA_013363135.1. Classification (NCBI taxonomy): domain Eukaryota; kingdom Fungi; phylum Ascomycota; class Sordariomycetes; order Hypocreales; family Nectriaceae; genus Fusarium; species Fusarium brevicatenulatum. Next base: position 18,948 of record JABEEJ010000545.1, read on the forward strand.
TACAGAGTCCAGTGACAGTACCGAAACATCTATAAAATGGTACGAAGGTCCGCGATTAAAAATGTTAGGTATCATCTTCAGCAGAACAATTACAACTCGACACTCCTTTTTCATAAAAATGACGAACTTCTTCAAAGCAGCTCTGTGCGCTTCCATCTACTTCTTGGCTGGAGCATCAGCCAAGGTTAATCGCACCAATGCTGTCCTCACTGTTCTGGAACAGCACAAGGACTTGACTGCGTTCTACGAACTCTTCAAGTCAACCGGAGATGGCATTGGAATTCCCGAACCTGCCTTCGAGGAGCGTTTCAATGACAACAACGTTGGTCTCGACTTTACTATCCTCGCCCCTACCAACGAGGCGATTGCTAAGGTCCATGGCCTCACGGAGAAGCTGACCACAGCGACTGGTTACCCTCTCTTGGCCGCTCTTCTGCGTACGCATATCTTGCCGGGTAAACTCGCTCCACATGATCTATACAATAAGAACATCGTCTCAATCGAGGGGTTCTCAATTCATACCGACTCGAAGGGGGATGTTACCACCAACCCAGGCCTGACGAAGACTGATGTGCGTGCTGGCACACAAGCTAGACTCCTGACAGACAAGAGAGGCAACCCAATTCGTGTTCCCGCTTCAAACGGCGTCGTGTACAAAATAGACAACATACTTGATCCATTGCTCACCTATTTCGGAGAAGACTCCGCCAGAAATCACCGCTCTCTACCAACCATAAAGCACTCCCCTTCCAAGTCAATGAAGGATATATTGGCCGCCGACCCGGAGACTTCCCGCGCCAGAGAACTTCTATACGCCGTTGCCCCATGGTTCCCCAGAGATCGTCTCGACATGTCATTCTCCGGACGTCGTACAAAGGAGAATTCCAAGGTTGTCTACCTAGTCCCTTCGAATGAAGCGCTGAAGTCCTTTACGAAAACTGCTGAGGCCCCCGGTAACGCCGATGCCACGCGGTTCTTCCTTATGGCAGGTTTTGGGAGAATGGATGGAAAACATATCAACGGGCGCGCGGGATTTAAGCTTGAAGTTGAAGGGGGCAGGGTTATGAATGCGAAAGTTGAGAAGAGGGAGTGTGGTTCGAATGGTTGTGTGTGGAGGATTGGGAGGGTTATTGATTCAGTTTATGGTCTCTTTTAATGTTTTACTTACCAATCAGTGCTGGGATCGCTTTATGATTATCTATGTCTGCATTTGATGTGAAATATGACTTGGTCAAGGGAAGACACTGCTATGGTGAATATAAGGAGTGTATAGCAATGGCTCGAGGTTTCGTCCACGAAGAACCAATATGCCACAAAAGATAGCATACACTCTTTCAACAACAGCTGGATAAGAGAAATTCCAAGTTAATATGCTTGATTGATATTTGACAATAACCAGAGTTGAGATCAGACCATGACACAGATGTATGTAGGGTCAATGCATGTTTGGGCAAGAAAAGGATGAACACTTATTAGTCCATTCAAGCCAGCTCAACGAACGGCCGAGACTTGATTCGGATGCTGATATGAGACCATGGTAGTCCACGTGGGGTCTGTGCCGTAGCTGAATAGACAAGAAGCGAAGCTATGTGCGGCTGAATGTATTGTTGTTGAGTGATGTGGTTCACGGAGTTGCCGAATACTAAAAACATAAATCTATTGGTCTCCTCGTAGATATGTGTTCCAAGTATGTATGTCCCGTGGCTATGAGATTAGTAGGTGGTCAGTCTTGGATTGGTAATAAGAGTAACAACATGCATAAAGCATCGGAAAGCTTAAGAGCAGGCCAATGAAGGAGGCGGGATGACTTCTTATTCGCTATTTCGTAAAACAAGAGTTTCTGAGTTATCGCTAACGCGTTCGGACTTTTATTAAACAACCTTAGTTAGATTGGGCTGACTGGTTCGTATAAAGGTTAATTCGACATGGGTTTGGCAGATTTTGAACGATGGACATTAAACAGCCTTAGAATTGATAGTGGAATGATTAGATGGAGGCTGTGTTGGTGTCTAGAACAAGGGCCTGGCCAACATTGGATCCGAGATCCGAGCTTGAGCCTTCAATGAACTAGGTAATTAATTACATTAGTAGTACGTAGCACATGTCAGTTTCTTGACTCGAGCTGAGGATTGTAATCAAAGGTTGAGAAACAATGGAACAGACGGCTTGCGTGTAAGTGAATATTGTTACCAAAAGTGGTAGTAGATGATGATTGGAGAGAATACATGAAACCTTGGGATGTCGATCATGAACAAGCAGAATCGAAATTTACGATGCCGATCTCATGATTGAACTAAAAATCGTCTTTGACAGGCGAGCCGCGTTCCGAAGCCATCGCGTAAAGAATTGCTAGGCTGTGCCGAGAAAAGTGATCAGGGTCCCCCCAAAAGCCCCATCCGAGTGGGTGAATCTCAAGGGGTTTCCACGCTGGGCGGCACTCATAGCCGCTACAGCCCAGCCCTTGGCGCATCAAATGCCGCTATAGCCGTGAAGTCCTGCATGCATTTCCCTGTACACAACTCGAGGTGACGTCAGAAAATAGCAAATTCAATGGTACTTTCAATGACTTGGCCATGAGAGCTTGCGACGCTTCATGGCGCCAAGAGGTGCTGAGTTATACAGCTGTTGTTGTGGGTAGTCTAGGTAGACCAAGTCTAGCCTTGGCTGTGAATTCTCATGCCATGGACTGTACCTAACGAGATTAGAAGTACATTATTTAGCTACCATTATCATGACCTGGTTGGCATGGCGCTCTCCAAATATAAGCCACCGTCTGCCGCCATTATAATAGTTGCAGTTCTAGTTCAGTTCCAGAGCCACGGTTGCGACGGCGCTTATCACACCATCTATCGAGGACAGGACCCTTAGGAACCAGCCTCTTTTAACCGTTATTGAACTCAACCCTCCTCCTTCATCGTCATAACAAAACCATCCTTCGGGTACCCGGATGATAGGACGTTATTTCCTTCAAGTGACGCAGTCTTTTTGGTTACTGTATCGAGCAGTATATCATCCGGCGCAAACTCGTTAGATCGCAATCTTGATCTTTCTTTCGCATTCTTCAGCAGAAACAAGGGTCTAGTAAGAAAATGACTGCTCCAATCAGTAGCACCAACGGTGATGGCCAAACAAACGGTCACAGCCACGACGAGACAGCGACACAGAATGGCAACGGGGTAGCACAAGAACAGACAAACGGAACAAATACACAGGAAAACGGACAGGAGCATCATCATGATCATGCTATAAAGCGCCCTACAAAGATTGGAACCGGCCTCAAAGACCGTGTACATCAGATTACAAAAGGACCCCCTGGTGGCTTCGACCCGACCCCTCTTCCTGATGCGCCGCAAGGTTATACCATTCGATTCATCTTCCACGGCGCCTCAAATCTTGCTCCTGGCGACTTTGTTACAGCCTCTTCAGATCCCTTCCTTCATGCGACTCTAAAAGGTACTCAGCCAAAGCGGCATAAGGAAGATCCCGATCTCACCCACCGCACGAAAACCATAAGGAAGACGACCGAGCCGGAATGGGAAGATGAATGGGTTGTCGCCAACGTCCCACCAACCGGCTTCACTCTCAAGTGCCGAATGTACGATGAGGATTTCCCCGATCATGATGATAGATTGGGCAATGTCACAATTAAAGTGCCTAGTATAGGCCCAGACTGGAAAGGCATTCCTGCTCCTGGCCGTGTTTATGAGGCTAAGAAGCGCATGATGAGCAAACGAGCATATCTTGCCAAAGCTATCACCAGTGTTGTCACTCACAACATTCACATGACGCCTCTGCTACGTTTGAGCATGGAGCTTCTGGGACCGTCGGATCCGCCTTATGCGCACATGTACACCGTTGGACCAGCAACATGGGTCAAGCATTTCAGTCCTCTGATCGGTCGGATCGCCGGTGTCAAAGTCAACGCTAATGCCGAGGACGATGCCCGAGTGGATGAAGATCAGCAAGTTGACCAAGACGGGAACAAGAAGAGCAAGACACAAAAATACGAGTATGTTGCTTATAAAAGATCAAAATGGGCTATGCTAATATGTTGTCAGTTTCCAGGCAAATGAGATGCAGCTTCAGGGACCAGTGCCTCCCAAGCTGTATCATCGCTTTGTCGAGTTTAGGCCTATTATTGCGTCGATTTACTCTTCAGCTGGCTTGCGCGGCACAATTCTGAACAAAGCACTGCACAGCCAGCATCGCCGTATCTATAATTTCAACGCATCGACAGAATACGGTGATTTCGATGCATGCTCACCCGAGGCTTCGGAGCAATTCCTGAAGCTTGTTCACTTCGACGAAGGAGGTCGCACCTTTACCTATGTTCTGACCTTGGATGGCATGTTCAGATTTACAGAGACCGGCAAGGAATTTGGTATCGACATGTTGAGCAAGCACACTATGCATTCAGATGTCGAGACGTATATCGCCTGTTCAGGTGAATTCTTCATTCGACGGCTTAAGAAGCCTCTTTCTTCAGATGATGTACACCCTCATACCAAGACACACCCGCAGGAAGATATCCCTGGAGGTCCACCAAAGGAGCATCCTCCACATGATCCTGCATATTATCAACTGATCATCGACAACGATTCCGGAACATACCGACCAGACAAGTCAACTCTGCCATATCTGAAGGAGTTTCTCGAGAAGAACTTCCCTGGACTGGGTATAATTACGATGCACTGGGAGGATCAGGAGCTGCAGGATATGAAGGAGAACCAGCGCAACGTCAAGAAGAACGAGGGCAGAATGATCAACATGGTCATGAACAGAAGCCAGAGCAGTATCAGCTCAGCCGAGAGTGAGTTGGATGACCGAGAGGAATCTTGGCAGCAGGGACACAAGAGTAAGCGAGAGGCCGCCTACGAAGCTTTGGAAGACCCCCACAAGGTCAAAGATGCGGTCAAGTCGTACGTTCCTGGGTTGAAGTCGGAGAGAGGAGAGAGTTCTAAATGATCGGGTTATGACTTACGGCCGAAATAATGGGTACCTTGATTAGATGGACTTGTCAGTATTGGCGAAAGGTTCCTGTATGTATTTCAGATACCACTTTTGCTTTGTTACTCTTGCATTCCTCGATACCTTTTTTTCTTATGTCTAGGTAGTAATATAGTCTTATTCTAATCCAGGAGCCTGCTCACCACCATATATGTTTGCCAACCTCCTTTGATCACAACCTTGATTTGAGTGCTACCCATTGGCTTGAGCAGGTCGCCAGCACTTGACCTTTCTCATCCTTCATTTCACCTCTGACCTTTGTCTTTCGCCCATCAATCTCTTCCGCAACAGCTGTGATGCAGAGAACGCTGTCTGTTGGCACAGGTTTGAGATACTTCACATCTATACCACCCGTCACACTATGCGTCTTAAACGCCCTAGCCTCTTTACCCAATGTCCCATTCAAATCAAAGATGGTACCCATTGACTCATCTAACAACGCCGCAACAATTCCGCCATGCACCATCCCGGGATACCCACTTACACCTTCGCCCACCGATACAAGCACCGCGATCTCAGTGATATTATGTGTAGGATCCTTGGCGACCTCAAAACTTGGCGCACGAAAGTAACTGATGAAATGCCCCAGGCCCCGAGAATTATTGAGTGTATTCCCAAAAAGTTGATCATGTGCTTGTGACTTTGGAACGCGACACGAAGGAAGAAAAGGGATTGCATCAGGCGCGCAGAGCAGTGAAGCCGTCCATGGATGGGAAGCAAAGAAGGATAATTCCGTGGCGAACAGATCAGGTGGTGCGTTCTCTGGCACCAGGTCAAGTGCAGGGCAGAGGATTGAGTTGTGGAAGGGTGGGAACTCCATTTTGGCTGACGAGAAGGCTTTGATGTTGAAGTGTGAGAGGGTCGTGTTTATCACGGGCGGTCCGGTGATGCGATTTAAGACCCGGTGCGGGGCCGATCGGGAGATGAAGAAGCTCGGCAGTTGAGTGGAGATGGGTCTTAGAAGCTTCGAAACTTGCATTATGTGAGAGTTTGTTCACCAATTGTTGAGATGAGAATGAGAAGAGAGGAAATGCGAGGCCTTTGCCTCTGGTTTATGGAGGTCGATCGACATGAAATCAAGATGTGGCAGTCATTCTGATGCCGAGGTACGTATGTATGCAAGCTTGTCCCATTATGGTGATCAAGGCCAAAAGAGGCGACTCCAGTTGGATGCTACGCTAATGTGCCTGGTTTTATATAAGTTTTATCTGCCGTCGACCTGTTGAAATAGTATGATATGTAGGGATTTGAATATAGTTCTGTCTTTTGATCGAAGAACGCCTATGGCCAAACTTTCATTTAGTGATCTTTATCGTGGTCGTTTATGTGAAGGCCTCGCAATTGCAGACTTGACGTTCAATTAATAAGAGAGCCCAGTGGGAGGTAGTCTCCTTGGCAACATGCAATAACAGAAATCCCGGACATTTAGCTGAACAGCTGATCTTCTCAAGCTCTAGTGGATCTGGAGCTGTTTAAGGCTATGATTAAGGTTATTTGCGTAAGGTTTGTCTAGGTAAGTGATCAAGTGCCATATAAGCTTACACAAAAACCACACTGAAAAAGGACTGCATAATCGTTCTGTGCATAACAAATAACAATAGCATTGAAACAAAAAGAAAGAAAGAAAGCATTGAATTTATTCGGTTTTTAGACATTTGTTCACTATCAGAGAGTACCTAACTACCTATCCCATCTCTTACTTTATTCGCTCCCATGATTCAATGTGGAAGGAACTAAGCCACCACCTTTAACCTGCCACTGATGGCAACTGCCAACTCTATCGCAGTCGCCGAGCGCCCCTTCCGTGTGTAAGTCAACCGTGCTGAGCTCGCAACATCTCCTTCCCCTTTTCATTCTACCCCTCTTCTCCTTCCTGGTTTGTGCTTGTTCACATTCTCTTGCGGAGCGAGCGCTTGGCCACCTCGTTTCTTCGCATCATCAACTCCAAGGCTTTGGCCTCACCAAAAGTCAACATGGAGGGCCATCCTGAGCATCATCGAGGGCCGACCTTGTCACCCGAGAATATCGAGATTCTCATCACTATCGAACGAGTCGGAGCAGGATGTTCCATGATCGCAATCATCCTGGTGCTGCTAACCTTCGGCCTTTTCAAGAAACTTCGAACAACTCCAAATTTGTTTCTCATCTTTGCCTCGATCGCAAATGCCGGCGCAAGCGTTGCATCTATGATCGGCTATGATGGTCTTGAAAGGGGCGAGGGATCGCATCTTTGCCAGGCACAGGCATTCATCTTTGAATGGTATGATATTTAACCCAGGTTATGGTTCAACACTAACCTCGTTCCCTAGGTTCATGCAGTCTGACCCTTGGTGGTCACTTGCCATGGCTATCAATGTGTTTCTCGTGTTCTTCTGCAATGCCGATCCTCGAATGTTTCGCAAGTATGCCTGGCTATACTGCCTGATCTGTTTCGGAGGTCCTTTCATTCCAGCAGTTGTTCTGATATCCATCCGCAACTCCTCTGAAGGTCTCATATTTGGAGACGCTACGGTAAGTGGTTTCCAGATGTTCTTCCTTCACGAGTATACTGACAATTTGTAGCTCTGGTGTTGGATCGGGACTGACTGGAGTCTTGTTCGCCTCTACGCCTACTACATCCCAATCTGGATATTTTCATTCCTCTCCATCATGATCTACATCGCTGTTGGATATCATGTTTTCCACACTCGAAATCAGATCAGGCATATGGTGATGGATGTTATTGGCAACATCGAGAAGAATGGTCATATTCCTTATTCGAGTAGTGAGCACAGGGGCTCCTCAGAAGCGGTAGACTCACCGCCCGATGCCAGTGAGGCAGGCCAAGCTGACTTTTGTCCTCAGAATCTCACACCTCGTCAGGACTTCTATGGTACTGCAGTCACAGAAGTTCAGATTACACGAGAAGAGCCGAGGCCAGCAATCCAACAAGCGACTACACTTCCAAGTCCTCCTCTTGCCGCAATGCCTCCGCGTATCAACTCTTGGGTCCTACCTAGTTCTTTCGAGCATATTGAAACGTCGACTTCCAGCAGAGCTCAACGATTCGAAACACTCTGCACCTCCGACAGTTCTCGCCAGCCACCCTTCTCAGTAATGACTAAACTTCGTGCCGTCAAGTCTAACGCTTCTATGAAACTCAGACAATTTGATCCAGTAAAGATGGCATATTTGCGCACAAGCTTCATCTTCGGTCTTGCTGTGTTGATCACCTGGATTCCGAGCTCCGCCAACCGGCTGTATAGCCTGACGCATCACGACAGGATCAGCTTCCCCCTCAGTGTCGCCAGTGGCTGTGTGCTTCCCTTGCAGGGTGTTTGGAACGCCGTGATCTACTTCACCACCAGCTGGAAGACATTCAATGAGGAAATGCGTGGTCCAAGGTTCAAATGGTTCGGAGGGCCCGAAGAATGTGCAAATGGGGTCCGGCTCAACAGCCGACTTGGTTCAAGCAAGGGAAGCTATCGAAACACCTTTGAGCGAACTCGACAACTACGCGCCTACTCGGTTGAGGATACCGAGAAACTGGGCTCGACATGATTTATTTTATATGTAAGAGAAACTATATGGATGGAGTCAAAAAGGGTATGTTTCACACATTTGTCTGAGGCAAGCACAAATGTTGCATAACTTGTCATGTCATTACAATTCGCCTTCACAGGCATGGATCACCGGGTGTTAAAACGGGGTATAAGCGTGGATCGCACCAGCTGCGATGTATCATTATGAATTAAAAATGCATTATGACATAAATATTATATGACCGTGACAACTTTGCAGATAGACACCCTTCACGCATCATAGATGGCCTCGCCCTCAGCAGCATCCACGTTCTCGCGCACAACTCTTTCGACAGCAGCTGGAATATCCTCGTCACCATCGAGAAGATCATACCAGCCGTTCTTGACACCATCGGCAGCGAGAAGATGTGAGGCAACCTCAGCAACAGCCTCGCGGCTAACACCGTTCTTGGCGATGCTCTTGGTTTTGCCAAACTCAATTTTGGTGGCTGGGTCATCAGTCAGAGTTCCGGGTCTCAGGTCGATGCCAACAAGAGTAGGACTCTTCTTGGAGACTTTGTAGAGGGTCTCATCGGCTTCGATCTTGGCCTTGTAATAGTTTGCCAATACGCCGTTGTTGACCTTTTCATTATACTCATCCCACTCGCCAGCAGGCCACCATGAAGCACCAGTTCGACGAGAAGCTAGGTATGAGATAAGAAGGAACTTGGTGATGGTAGGTACAGATGCTGCGGCATTGATGAAGTGAACGGCGGCATCTCGGTCCACCTTGAAAGTCTATGAGGGTCAGTAAGTGAGCTGATCTGAAGAGGACGGGGCAGGCTCATACTCTTTCTGCGCCACCCTTACCTCCAGCACCTGTGTCTCATCAGTATTGGTACAAGGGCGATTCTTGTATGTTGGCCTACCAGCACTCCAAGCAATATAGTCGGGCTTGACTTCATTCAAGATACTCAAGGCCTTATCCTGGGATGTGACGTCCTCAATGCTACGTACTAGAACATTGAGTTTACCGGGGAGACCGGCACCAAGTTTTTCGATGGCAGGGGTCTGCTCAGAAGTTCGGATGACACTGGTTACGGTCCACGAGCGCTTGAGGAGGAGAGGAGTGAGAAGCTGGGCGATTTTGCCGTGGCCGCCAAGAAGGAGAACGTGATGAGAAGCCATTGTGTATAAGTGAGGATGAGTCAATTGGGTCAAAGAGAGCTTGGATTTTTCGATGAGAGTTGCTAGATGTCAGAAAGATTAGATACCGTTAGAATAATCTCATTTGAGATGGACCTTGAGTATTTATCTACTTTAGAGTTACAAGCAACTGGCGAATTCTACGAGGTATGACGACATTCACAACAAAGCGGGGCAATTCAACCATTACTAATTCTGAGAGGATAACGGCATTTGATATTATGGATCTTGGGATTGACGAGATTCGAATGATTTTCTTCGCCATCAAGGTGATTTTTATATCATATTGACTCAATGTTCCCTGGTTATGCTGGGGGTTGTGATGTCAGGGTCGATGGTGTGTTAGTGGTGTTGTTAGATTGACTCGGAGTTTAGCTTGAGTTGATGACATGCATAACCGGTACTTGAATAATATCTTTCTACTCTCCTCTTCTTACTAATACCGTGAACTCATGTTGGTTCAATTGATATTTAAGATAATCGCTTTTGACCTTGTAAAGTAAAACCCCATTCTTAGCTCTCATGTTGGACACATAACTAGTACACTGTCATGCCGCTTACACCAGAAAACAACACTAGATTCTGAGATGAGACAACCGAAGCTACCTACCAGGCAACACAGGCAATCTCTATGTGAAAACCAACAGCTTTATAGGTAGCCATATCACTCAAGTAAAGAGCTCGACATTCTCATCCAATAATGCTTCATCCATTGTGTGAATAAATATGAATTCGCAATCTGATGCATTTCACAAGCACAAGCGCTTAGGTAAGCCACCTGCAGCCTGGAAGATCTCGGGAGTTGCGGAGCTCGATCGACTAAACCGCTTATGGTGAGCTCGACCATTGGATGCCTTTTCTCACTGAAGGCTGTATATCACCCCAAGATTGTGTTTGCACGCTGACGGTCAGCCGTGAAGGGGTGGTGTTCTTGAATTGATGAGTCTTATATGAAGGCCTTCTGTTCTCTCAAATCTGCTTATCCCACATCAGTCCCCTCATCCTAGCATTCTTGCTACAAATCGCTCAACCCTGTCGACTCATTGTAAAAGTGAGCCTCGGACAGGGATTGTATAGGAGTCATTGAGCTCTTATATGAGTATCTCAAGGTGTTTATCCGGCGTGAGAAAAATGGCCAAGACGGTTTGTATTGTTGGTAAGTCACGCCTTGCTATCTCTGATACCTTCGCTGAGTATCGTAGGCGCTGGTCCCTCTGGACTTGTCGCAGCCAAGACGCTGCTACACAACACTGCCCCTGGAGAATTCAAAGTCACCATCTTCGATGCTCAGAAGGATATAGGAGGTCTGTGGCCTACGTCAAAGACGGACAGTGAGAGACAGGTCCATCCATTTATGTGGGCGAACCAGAGCAGACATACAATGCAGTTTAGTGAACTTGCATGGGAAGATAGTGATCCTCAACTTCCGCAAGGCTGGATGGTTGGGAAATATCTTCACAGATATCTCGAGCGATTCCTGAAGAGCAACAAGGACTTTGAACTCAAGCTTGGTACACGAGTTGAGAGTGCAAACCGGCCCGAGGGATCATCTAATGGTTGGGTCGTCAACACCAAGTCAGATGCCGGAACTGAAACAAAGGATTTTGACTATCTTCTTGTTGCTTCTGGCTTCTTTGGAAAGCCAATTATACCCGAGAGTCTTGAGAAGAAGACAGCTATCCCTATTGTCCACAGCAGCCATTACAGGGATGTGAAGAGCCTTCTGGGTGAAGGCAGACCCGGTGGTGGGAAGATCCTCGTAGTTGGTGGACAGATGTCTGGTGTCGAGATTGCTGGAACCATTGGCGCCCATCTTTCTTCCGAGGCCAACTCACCCGATCCATCGAAAATTACGGATATCGACAAGTACAGCATTCATCATGTCATCCAGCGTCAGATATGGGTATTTCCTCTTTATACCAGTCCCAAGCCTGCAGAAGCCGCAGCGCCATTTCTCCCCCTCGACTTTTCTTCGTATAACCTCAACAACCGCCCCCGGCCCCTGACCAATACGCAAGGCCACATCCCCGAAGCAACAGCAAAGGTGGTCCATAGCGTCTACAAAGGCGTGCTTGGCTCTGATCAATCGGAATACTCTCCACTGCTCAGAATCGATGGCACAAATGATGATAAGCAGCCATATTTAGCTGTTAGCGAATGGTACACTGATTTTGTTCGATCTGGGATGATTTCTTTGTCGAAAAGCAAAGTCGAGAGCCTCGAAGGATCTATGGCAACACTATCCGACGGCACAAAGATTGAGGATATTGCAGCGGTGGTGGTTGCGACAGGTTTTGACGCTTCGCGTTGCATAGACTATCTTCCTGAAGATGTCTTGAAGGCACTTCATTTCTCACCAAAACACATTGATCAGCCTATCGCCTTGGCTTTCCATGGAACTCACCACCCTGAAGTTCCAGATCTAGGTTTCGTGGGATTTTACAGATCTCCATACTGGGGTGTGATGCAGATGCAGGCTCGGTTTGTGGCTGCACTGTGGTCAGACAACGTATCTCCTGGTCGTGAATCCGAGATCTTTAAGAACAAGCTTCGCGATGACATCTCGATACAGCGAACACTCGAATTGCGAAATGATCCCCGAGTATCGCAGTTCCCAATGGGTGACTACCCTTATCTGGTGAATGAGATTGCAGAGACACTTGAGTTGCAGATTCGCGAGCCTCTTGAGCCTCCAGTTCCCAGCTTGCCGCATAACAATCTGCCACTGGACATGCTCACACCAGCGAGGTACTCAAATCCTGATGACGATCAGGATTCAAAGGATGCTGCGACGAAGTCACTAGAGCAGACACACAAAGATGCAATGGATGGTCTGACGACGTCGAGATTCGTGGCCCACGCTGTTTTTCGAAGTCTTCTCGGTATATGGAAACTCGAGCGTGATCTTGTGAGCAAGCTGCCCTCACATCCAAGCGGACACTTTAGTGGGACTGCGCAGTTCCTCCTTCGGGAGAAGACAAATGATGGCTTGCGATGCGCGGGCAACGCTAGCGAGGATTCTCCTGGCGATGATGAGCTGGGAATGGAGTATCTCTATATCGAAGAGGGGGAGTTCAAGACAGAACAAGGATTTGGCTTCAAGGCCACACGTCGCTACGTCTGGAGATATGATGAGCTCAAGGATGTGCTGAGTGTGTGGTTCGCTAAACCAGAGGATCTTAAGCGTGCAGACTATCTGTTCCACGAGATTGAGTTCACAGAACCGACGAGTAAGGGTTGGAAGGCCAAGGCAGGTCATTTGTGCATTGACGACTACTACGATGTCAAGTACAACTTTGCCTTCCAGGCCGTGAACCTGAAGGAGTGGGGCATCGAGTATACGGTCAAGGGGCCGAAGAAGGATTATACCATCAGTGGCACTTATAAGCGTTAGAGAAAAGACCAAAGAAGGAATTAAGAACCCAAGGTATTCAACTCTCCAGTGGCAAGGTATTGATTGTTGTGAGATCTCCGCGGAAAGGCAAGGCAAGGCAGGGATACGGACCGGGCCGATGTCTTGATGGATTGCTCCACACGCCGTGACGAGATGCATGATACATGGCATTTAACCTTAGATATGATCTACCCGGGTAATGTGAGATGCATGCGGGTATCGTGGAGGAGCCGATCGGCTGGGTCTTGCTGGCCTAATATGATCAGATCATCCGTACCTGAACTGCATGATATCTTCTAACTGCAGCACTCGACTACTAATTCATGAAGATGTCTCACCTTCAAGGCCATAAAAGGCCTAAAAATGCCATTGTATCGTGAGTTAGTATTTCACAGCGATCTGAGATCTGATATTGTCGCGTATTCTAGGTAGAAACAAATAGTACGCAACGAGTTCAAACAGTCGTTTCAGGCACATGACCAGTCCAATATCATGCTCTGGATAGCATTCAAACTCTTTCTTCTTAATAAGCGGCATACTTGCATATCGACACCGAGAATCCTTGATGGACGTGGTCTCAAGTATAGAATTAGGTGTCAACGTAGGAGAGAGTTTTCCAGGGCATATCAGGCCACTGCTGAGATGCAACATAGCCTTGTATACGCAGTGCCAATGCCCTGTCGATGACTCACGAGTTGCCCGTGATATCAATGGGACCTCCAAATGAGGCCATAAATGAGATGCTGCAACGCTCACCGAATTGCACAAGCGTCCAGTGGTCACTTTTGATATGTCACCGAAGCTGACCTTGCGTATATCCTTGTCGGTTTCAAGCCCAGCAGGGGCCTTTGTGATCCTATCAAGATCGATCTTAGAAATTACAACTTTCGATTGTTGAAATCAGACCATAAAGAAAGGATGATTGGGGCTCTGCGTGCCTTGCATATCAGACAATAAATAGTCCCATCCATTCGGGGCCGGGGGTCATTAACCCGGATCCCCGGGACACGGACACCGAACGATTCCGGGGACATTTTATGGGAGATGAGATTGGAGTTGGAAGAGCCTCGGTTGAGTTGGCGAGCGTGGGGTGCATATGAACAAATTTATACTGGATTTTATTTTTTACAGTGGCCTATTGTGATACCTAACTTAATGCATTTTGACGCCTATACTTTGTTCGGCGTTGGTATTGACGTAGGAATGTATCCTTAAAGAAACAAACAACAATGACAGCTGAAAATGAGTGCTAGTGAAAAGCTTAATCATACGTTGAAGCCCAACTCAATCGTCAGCCTCAAAAGATAATAATAACAACAACAATAATAATTGCCTCCTTTTCTTTGTAACAGTTGCACACACGCACATGCTTGGCGTCCAAGCTACCTATGGATATTGGTATGGTCTGATTTTCCAAGGCACATGCTGACGACACCGCTGTAATTGGAGATGGTTGATCGGTGTGAATGTATGTGCTGAAGCTGGATAGAGTTAATGGATGTGACCTCCTTTTCTTCTCCTCGTGTAGGGGCTGTGCTTAGTGGGTTCATATGATGATTGAGTCTAGATTATCCATAGGGAATAGAGCAAACAATTGCTGGGTATTCCCTATGTTTTAGTGAGTGTATATATAAGGTACCTACTTCAAGCTGAAGCTCCCCGTTTCTGGTGGAGAATGCCCAGAAACGTCCATATTTACCTCCTTCCAAGCTTCAAAAACCCCGCGTAATTGGATCAAGGAAAGAGCTTAGCTGTCAAGACATCCATACCGACTTACCTTATTTATTTCTTTCCCTTCAATCCCCTTTATAATCTTTTCGTCTCTTCCATCTCAATCTCTTCTTCTTCTTCCTCCTCTTCCTCAACTTCAATCCTACTCATCCTTATCTTATCACCATGAAGCTCGCCGTATTCAGCACAAAACCCTACGATAAAAAGTACTTGTCGTCAGTCCTCGGCGCCAAGCACGCAGAGTCTGGCATCGAGCTCATCTTTCACGAATTCGCTCTTAACGAAGATACCGTCTCTCTCGTTGATGGAGCAGATGCCATTTGCGTCTTCGTCAACGATGTCGTCAACGACAATGTCATCTCCGCCCTGTCAGAATTTGGCGTAAAGGCTATTTTGCTGCGATGCGCAGGCTTCAATAATGTCGACCTCGATGCTGCCCAGCGACTCCGCATCATGGTCGCCAATGTCCCCTCTTACTCTCCCGAGGCTGTTGCCGAGTTTGCTGTTGCTCTGATTCAGACCCTCAACCGAAAGACCCATCGCGCTTACAACCGTGTTCGTGAGGGTAACTTTGCTCTCGATGGCCTTCTCGGAAAGACCCTCTATGGCAAGACTGTCGGAATTGTCGGCGTTGGCAAAATTGGCCTTGCTACTGCACGCATCATGAAGGGTTTCGGCTGCAGACTCCTCGCATATGATCCCTTCCCTTCGCCAGCCTTTGAGGAGTATGGCGAGTACAAGTCCCTCGAAGACCTTCTGCCTCAGTGTGATATCGTCAGTCTTCATTGTCCTCTCATGGAGCAAACACGGCACATCATCAACCGCAACACTATTTCCTTGATGAAAGCGGGTGCCATGCTGGTCAATACCTCACGAGGTGGCCTGCTCGACACTGAATCCGTCATCCATGCGCTCAAGACAAACCATATCGGTGGCCTCGCGCTCGATGTGTACGAGGCGGAAGGTGAACTCTTCTACAACGACCACTCGTCGACAATCATTCAAGATGATAAGCTCATGCGCCTCATGACGTTCCCCAATGTGGTTGTTTGTGGTCACCAAGCCTTCTTCACCGAGGAGGCTCTCACCGAGATCGCCGAGTGTACCCTCAGCAACCTCGAGGAGTGGATAGAGACCAAGACAAGCAGGAACTCTCTCACCAAGGACCTCAAGTTGCGACGCCGTGAATCACTACCCGTCCGCGCCATCTAAAGGGGTCCCATTCTTTTGCTTTTTCATTCTGTTTTTTGTTTTCGCGGCGTTTAGGAGAGGGAGAGTCGATGATCCACTGGAGATAGCAACCCTTTGCTCCTATCCTTGTTTGGGCAAAAAGTTCACCCCTCTAGTGGGATGCTATCGCGGCCGAGCCGGGAACTAGATGGAGATGAAGAGCGATCCCTGCTGCCATGTTCCTCACCAAGTGGGCCCTTGATGAAAGCTCTGATGCGACCCATTTCATCGCCGAACGGTACCGATGAAGGATAAGCTTGCATGAACGGCTTCCGACCCCCTGAAAACCTAGTTTCTGTGTATGATGATAGCAGGTTCGGGCGCCGTGTCTCTTTATTCGTTTTCGTTCCGCTTTTGTTCGGTTCCGATGGTGAAAGGAAATGGTTCTTTATGATTCTGCTGCACATGGTCAGCAAAGGCTCGTTTATCAGGCTAGGATACTTCTCGCAGACACATGAAAGAGGCACTGATGGTTCAGTGTGTTGATTAAAATAACATTAAATTCAAGGGTATTATGCTAAATATCCAAGTCCACTCCAAATGATTTTCCGCGCATATTATATCTATATGCAAGTCCTGTCCAGGCATTAAAGTCCGGCCTCCTGGTACTACCCCAAGTCTAAGTCTAAGTCCCATTCTATTTTTGATGTGAAAATGTCCAAAGGACAATTAAGAGAGCCAATCTAGTGTAATTGGCTTAAGGGTTGCTCACGTAGCTGCGAGCACGGCGAAGATCCTCATCCTCAGAGTCGTCACGGACTTGAGCGCCGCCATGAGTGTTAACATGGCCCTTGGCCTTCTCGATATCGTCGACAGTCTCGTCCTCACCACCGTAGGCGTACTTGCTTCGCTCACGGATCTTGGCACCGTACTTCCAGAACATGAAGGGAATGGCACAGCAAGCAAGACTGATGAAAGCGAGGAGTGTTGAGGCCCACTGGTCATTAAGACGATCATACATCTGTTCAGTGAAGAGAACAACCGCAGCGCCCCAGAAGCTTCGGATGCAAGTCTTTGCGGCGAGAGCAGAGGCAGCTTGATGCTGATAAGAGTCGACGAGGTAGTTGTTGGCAGAGTTGTAAAGGAAGATGAAGCCAAAACCAACAGGGAAACCACCCATAGCAGGACCAGCCCAAGAAAGATCCTTGTATGAGGTCCAGGCAAAGATGAAGAGACCAATAGGAATGCACCAGCATGAGGCCATCATGGGAATAAGACGAACCTCAGCGGGAGGATGACCATTGTGCTTCTTGACGAGTGAGATGTAATGGTTGTTGACCCAGGGAGAGCAAGCAGCTGAGAGGAGAACACCAACAGCGACAGGAATGAACATGAGACCAGTCTTTCCAGCGGAGTAACCCTTGCCCTTCTGGTAGATGATAGGGAAGGCAACGAAGAACATGTACAGAAGACCGTAGAGAACACTCATGTACACGGAGATAAGGAAGACGATGAGCTCACCAAAGAGAAGCTGGAAAGGTCGAATGAGGAAGATTCGGAGACGCTCAGAGAGAGGTCGAAGATCCAGCTCCTGCTCTGTGACGTGGTCGGTTTCACCAGTGGCAGCTCGAAGCTTGCGAGCTCGGCGGGCGAGAATAGTAGGGGCATAAGTCTCGGGAACGGTGAAGGTGATGAGGATCCAGACAACGAAGGCGAGGATGAGCTGGATCCAGTAGAGCCATCGCCAACCAGCGGCATCAGAGAGGAAACCACCGACAAGAGGGCCAACTGATGTATTTGTTAGTATTTGGACAAGTGAGAGTATTCAGAGGTAACTTACTAGCAGGGCCGATGAAGGGAGCAGCGGAGAATGCAGCCATGGGTACACCACGCTCTTCATTCTTCCACAGATCGGCAAGGGTACCACCAACAAGAGTCATGGGTGCCGAGAAGGCAATACCATCGATGGCTCGGCAGACGAGAAGAGTCTCGATATTCTTTGCCACTGCACAAGGAATGATGAAGATGACAGCCACAAGAAGAGTAGAGCCACTGAACATCGTTAGTAACAATCACCGAATATCTTAGCTGATATGACTTACTAGATGATTCGTCGACCGTAAATCTCAGAAAGAGGTGCAAAGACCATAGGTCCAACACCGAAACCCACAACGAACAAACTGATACTCACAAGAGCAAGTTCATTACTGACATTCAGATCCTTAACCACGCCCCCGATATCAGCAGTGATAACACTAGAGCAGAACGCAACAACGAAGCACGTCAGCGCCACACACATAGTGCACCACCACTTATAAGCCTTGCTCCAATTCTTAGGATTCTCCTTATCACCGGGAGTGAAAGTGACAAGCTTATACCGCCTCTCCTGCCCAGGCTCATGGTTTGTCGACTTTCTCGCGATCTCCTCAGGCTGGATAGGACCGGGGATGGCACCGCCTGGGACTTCAACGCGGTACTCGTCTAGGTTTGCGTTGGCGCTGAGGGTTCGGTAGGGCAGGTCGATATCTAGATCTGGATCGCGGGTTTCTTTCTGGGAGCCGTCGTGGGAGTGTGTGTGGGTGTGGGAGAGGGAGCGACGGATGCGGCTCATTGTTGTTTGGTGGGTGTTTAGGGGTGCGAAGGTGGTGTCGTCTTCACGACCTTCTAGAGTAGTTGAAGAGCGGTTTGGATTTTGTTGATCCATTTTGTTTGTTTTGTTTGGTCGGACGATAGTGTATTACAATACTCAGTATAAAGGGTTAATAAGATCAAGGAGAGTAGAGTAAAGTATGAGAATCAAGTCAATGTCTCAAGATGTTCAACAGAAAACAAACCTTTCATAAACTGGGCCATGCCCACCTCTATATACCTCCCCATCTCATCTCATCTCTTGCTCCAAAGATTTCTCATTCAATGGAAAAGGCAACCTTGTCCCCACATGAATTGATATCACCGCACCCGAATTCCGGCGCTGGGCCGTCAAAGTGGGGCCCTCGCCACCCGGTCCAAAGGCCCACTCTTTGCGGATGCGGCTGCGAACCGTGCGGCTCCATCTAAGCATATCACAAATTCACCTGTTTTTGCTGGAGACACTCGCTTGGTTGGTTGGTTGGTTGGGGATACTTCGGTGTTGGGGTGTACATAGCATTATCGATTCATTATTTGCTTCTTCTGATCAGGGGACGAACACGTTACAGTACATACATGCCTTTGACATCCTTGCTTGTTTGTGAGCCTCAATATCAGCCGCATCCTTTTCTTTCTCTTCAGTTCTGTCTCTCAATTCCAGTCTGATTTCTGTACTTTAAGTTTCATCTTTTACGGTTAATGGTTATCTTCCTTTAGTCTTCGGTCTCAGTCCGTTAAACATATCAACGGGCGAGCAAGAACCTCCACATCGGAACCGTCGCTTCCGATGTGGATCCCGCGATATCTAAGCTTCAGCGCCGTCATCGGAACTTAGACTTGTAAGTTACTGGGCTGAAACAACGAGACTAAAAACTCAAGCTTCACGCCAACGTCATTGCTGCACCAACCCCTATTCACTCTTCGGTAATAATCCTTGTAACTTCTGCTTAGACTATCATGTTACTTATTGATGCTATCAACTGATAATGCAATCTCTGGTCTTCCCGGACCATCGCCGAATCTCTTGTCTCTCCTCTCTGAACAAGGAGTCAAGCTCCCTCTCGAGTCCTCAAGTTCATCTACCACTCCCGAAATATAATCTTAGTAACAAGTCTTCCATGGTCGTAGGTTGGCGGTATTTGCCCAGTCGTGTCCGGTTTTGTCTTCAGGGCAATCTCTGCACTTGTCAAAGCTTCAAAAGAAACATCTGGCGCTGCAACCACCTGCTCCTCTTCTGTCATATTGTAGTCGCCCTTAGAATCGACCTGTCTCAGACTCCCATTGGCCTCCACGACTGTACGATGAGGTGTGTCTTGATGACCGACACGCAAGGCCCACGCCCGAGCCCACCCCTGCTCGCAGAAAGCCCAAAGAATCATATCAGCTCCCGAATCTAGGGCAAGCTCCACCAAATTGCAACAGATAGCAACTGGCAGTCCTCGAATTTCGAGTGGATATGTTGTCACTTGTGCGAAACCATCAACCTCAGAGTCAATCTCGTTGCAACTTCCATTGGGCCGTGAGTCTATCTCAACCAACGAGCTGCCATTCTCATCATGTTGTGTGGCATTCATGCAATGCTGACGACATAGGCCGTGAGATATGACGGCAAGCACATCTGGCGGTATCATGTAAAAAACGATCATCTGTTTGTCTGTGTCTGAAGATGTCGACGGATCGGAGTTGATGGGTCTGGTTAAGATGTCCTCTCCTAGACTATCGTATCCACCACTCCCAACCGAAAATGTCGCCATGACACAGGCCCCGAATCTCGTATCACACAAAGCTGCGTATACCACGGGCAGCGTTGACGTTGCATTCATTGGAGGACGAAATTGGGCCTTGCAAATTAAGCGATCCAAGGATCCTCCCGTTGCATCAGAGCCCAAAGAAAGGGTCCCGGTTCTGGGATCTGTGTACAAAATGTGGTCTCCATCGCCCAAGGGAACAGGTCTGTAGTGATCCCTGATGTTGCTGGTGGTTATTTCCTGGGTTGGGCTTTGCTCTCTACTGCGATGCTGCTGTTGTTGGCCATGGCCGTCGCGTACTGGTACTTCTATGAACTGGGAGAATCGATCGTATGCTCTGACGTCTCCACTCAGAATGGTCATTGCCGTGACCCCTGTGTCGCTCCCTATAGTCAAGCCTCTGGGTTTGCTACCGGAATGTTGAAGACGTTTCCGACTGGACCGAATAGATTACCGAAAATCGCCGGAGTCCAAGTGCATCAGCCGCATACGCCTTGTCAGATCATGCGCTTAGCGAGGTCACGCCCGATGGCACATCAAGAGGTAGGCAGCGGCGATCTGAGCAGATCTCAAAGGCGTGTATAGAATGTATATGTAGGTATGAGCGAATGTTCTCATGATATGTGCTTGTTGATAGTTGGTCAAACGAATGATGATGACGGAGAAGAAAATCAGCCCCAGTCATTGTTGAGCAAGGAAAGTACTGTTGTCGAGATCACGGGATTGGAAGTGAGAAGGGGCAGATCAGGATACCTCTTGCTTGACAGAGTGTCACGACTCAACTGCGCTTTGATTTCATGATTTTTCTATGTCTTCAGTTATTCTAGACATGATTTCGACGGACAAAAAAGCCAACGTGTATTCTTGCGATAAAGGAAAAGGACATTGGGGTACCTGCTCAAACTTCAAACCCCAGGCAAGCGCCATAATCATGCATGCCACCCTCAATCAACGTCATTAAACATTATTTCCTCCATTGTCTCTCCACACATTTTCGTCTCCTATACCGAGTGTGCTATCGACACCCTGGAGAACAGGGCGCTCAGTCTCCTCTGTTGTCTGCGTGTCATCCGTGGGGATGGGTGGAGGTGGCTCGTCGTAGATCCACGGCTGGGGAAGTCTGTATAGCTGTCAGAATTCGTGTCAAATAGTGGGAAAATAATAACTTACGGGGCCACAAGACTAGGGTTGACGAATTGCAATCCCTTTTCCTTGTACTCGTCCAGGGTACTTCCGCGACGCAGAATGGCCTGTGAGGGTCGAGGGCGGTCCTCGTTCTCAAATGCGTCATCCAGTGCAGCTGCATCATCTAAATCCTCATCTGCCCTGACAGCGCGAAGGGCAATGTATTTGGTCAGAGGCTCGAATCGCTGCTTGATATAGTAGCTGTACCAGGTGGTCAAGGGGAGCAGTGGCAGAATGCACACCGACTGAATGAATGCCTTGTATGTGACGATCCGGCCCGCCATGACAATCTCGAAGACGAGCAACCCCACGATGATACGGTAGCTTATTATTCTCCACGCACCTCCAGTGGCATGTTGAGGCTGATCCATTGCGTAGAGTACCATGTACTTGAAAGCAAAGTAGCCCAGACAGAAGTACACAGTGCCAACAATGAGAATAGCATATCCCCAATACAAGACACTGTAGATAAGACAGAGGTTGAAAACAAGCAGAGCCGTGGGTAGGAAAAAGCCATATTGAAAAACCGGGGGTTTTTTGAGCTCAAGGGCATCGCGTGGCGTCTTAGAAAGCCATCGGAGGAACGGATGAAGGAATACACTTCCCGCCTCGAGAATTCGGAAGGGCATGAGGCCAATTCCCTGGAGCAGGATGAAGCAAATATAGAAAATCGATAGCGCCTCCACGTCGTCGGCCATATATGTCGCCATTTTGCTTGTGTCCTTCGCAATTTCCTGGATCCGGCTCCAGAAATTGATTCCTGTCAATGACACCGCAAAAACAAAGAAGGTGTTGAAGAAGGTGAAGAAGTAATTCTTGGAGATGACAGAGAGTTCCACGTCACCCTGGGAAATCATTCCTTGGTGGTTGGAGAGGAAATCGTATAGATACGGAACAGCAACGTTGAGAAGCGATACAACTAAAGCGGGCAAACCGTTTTGGACAAACGAAAAGATGACGTCGTGCTCTTGTAGCCATTTGGCCAATGTTGGAAAGTAATCCCTGATTGTACAGTAGCTCAACAGTGTCGTGATGCCAATGGTGGGAAATATGAATGCGAGTGTGAGAGCCGTGATGAACAATGTAACAGCCCATGATTTAAGACGGCGAATACCGCGAGGAGCGTATGTATTCCTCCAGACGAGATCTGAAGGAGCTGGTGTTAACTTGGTCAAGAGCCGGCCTGGTCTGGGGTCGATTCGTGCCTGGATAGCCATCTGACATGAAGCTACTGAGTCCATAGTAACAATAGCCATATCTGTTGGTGCGTATGACTTCTTGCGAGCCTCTGTGACTTGGGCATCCAGTCTTCGAAGTCGTTCCTCGTAATAATCGATGGCGTCAACGTTGCGAGATCGCAAACCAAGGGTTCCATAGCGTATGTTGACTTTAGGTCTGCCCTCATCGTCGGAACCCCATGGATCCTGTTGAGAGTCCAAGAGGCGTCCGTTCTCTCCAGCTTGGTCGTCATCTTCTTGGTCGCGAGGCACTCCATTACCGTCTCTCCTTTGGGGCCTATTGCTTTTTTGTTTTTGGCGCTGGTGCTTGAGGTAGGTAGCCCATGCAGCCTCCAGGCGTCGCAAAGTCGCATCTCTCAGATCAACAAGGTCATCAAGCTTCTTCCAGTCTCGACAAAGCAGAACTCTCTCAACTTTTCCAATGCCCAATTTTTCAATAAGTTCCTTGATATCTTCCTCCGATCTCAAGTCCTCGGGAATACCTGTAAGTCGAAATGTCCTATCTGTTACAGTGGACTGTGATCCGAGATAGTCCTGGCGGAATTTGATGACACGAAATGTCTCGAGGTTGAGATAGTAAATCGTCAAGCCAACAAAGAAGTATGTGAAAACGACATAAGCCCAAAGCCAGGACCTCTCCAAGCTTTTGTCCGTTTTATCCTTGTGCTTCAGTATGTCGAGGAAGCTTGGATCTGAGAACACCTGCTGATCTGTTCCGAACAATGAAGCCGGGTTAATGGACGTATCATTACCACTGCCGCCATTCTTACGGCCGTCATGCGCAAATGCACGATTGATTGGGTATAGAACAACAGTCGCAAAGATTGCCATGACGCTAAAGAGTCGGATGGCCATTTTGAAGAAGCTCAGAAACTATGACCCGTTAATGATCCATACACGCTTCTCAGGGCTTGCATCGTACCACAAAAGCATCGAGTCCGGCGGAGGCCAGGACCTGCTCCTCGGTAATTTTAAAAAGTGTCGGGATCCAGCCGAACGTGGAATTTGGAAGGGTGGGCAGACCAAGGTGGTGATCAAGGCGACGCTTTCGCGCAGCGTAAAGGGCGGGCCATCTCGGGCGTAGGATCTTTATTGGAGTCAGCTGTGGACCTCATAGCTTTGCCGGGTCATTAAAGGGTAGTAAAGCATCTTGCAGGCGTGCCAAGGACGAACGTACACAGAAGAGCAAGAAGGCAGAAACACCAATCACCAAAGACAGTACGAGCTGAACCTCGAGACTCTTGCCGGTATCAGGGGCGATGGCCTTCTGACTCTGGTTCCAGCATGAATCGGTTTCGTTCTTCATCGCGAGGGACGATGATGGTGAATACTCACAGCGACAAGTGCTGAGAGTTGTTGTGTGAGACGCAAATGCAAGGCTGAAACTATTCAGGTTCAAGTTGTGGCGCCTGACGAGTTAGAACCGATGACGTACGGAGACGGTGAAGGGAGACCCACATGAGCTTTGGTCGCCGAATCATGCGTCGACACAAACAACTACCAACTACCTACCCTGTATCGCAAGGATGGAAGTCTTGTAAATTGTAAGTTACCCACTTCATTTCCATGAACCATTCCAGACGTATAAGTCAAGGTACTGTGGAATTATTGAGGTGCACTTCCAACTTCGAGTGTAAGTCGCTCAAAACTGCACCCACGGCTTACTATTTGAACCAAGAACGCTCCCATCCGCTCAGAACGGGTACTTCAGTACCTGCATCCTGCGATATGTTGAGTAAAGCCTCTCGCTGAGGGTGAGCTGTAGGACCCCAGAAAAAAACCCATGCGCGCTGTCGGAGTAGGATGAGATTCTCATGTGTATATTGGCGAGGCGTGCCATGGCAAAGTACGATGTCCATCCATAATTCTGGAACCAATACCTTTTTTCTGTCAAAATTCCCCGAAATGGTTTCTTTATGGGCGTGACCATAACCACAACCGCAACGGGCATCTCTAAGAAGAGACAAAGCTGGTTCAATTGAAGCTTTTTGACCTTGCTGCTTTTGTCTCTCATCCATGAGGCTCATAATTGGTTGAAGACCATAATTCGGTAGTCTTGCTGCGGCCGTGGCGGACACGGACTTATCGTTTGTGAGTGCTTCTACCCACTGGGCTGTCCCACAGATCATGCTGTTGGAGCGTACAAGTCCCGGGGATGGTGGATACGGCACCTCAGCTCCAGACCACTCAGAAAAGAAGGCTGTATACAGAGTCTGTATATAGGTGTGAACACACCTGATGGCTTCGTCCTCCCATGGTAGAAACTTACGGCCTCCTCGTCGATTCAGTTCGACTGGAGGCCTATAGCAATGATCGATAATCGCGACGTAAAGGCGAACCTTGCTCATCAACTCGTGTCTTAAGAAAGCCCAGAAAAGAAGCTTCCGTCCAGATTTGCCAAGATCCAGGTCAAATCCTCCCTCAGGTCTTGGGTGCTCGGTATAAGTCAAGTCCGAGTCCACCACAGGAAAACCTCGGTATGCTCGTGGAAGGAAATCAGAGGTCGCCTTAGTCAGGTAGTCTTTGATGAGAGACAGTAAAAGTTGGTGAAGTTTGTATATACCTTCAACAGTAGACTGGTCTTCTAGGGCTGAGAGAGTATTCGCCAATTTCTGTGTTGCCCAATTGCCCATCATGATAGGAATGTCCTTGAGGCGAGCTTGATCTTGTTTACGTAAGACAATGAGATTTTGAAGTTTTAGGATGGCCATGGCATCTTGAAGCATCTCCTCATCGAAATCGGCTTTGATCTGATCCTGCATGGTTTTGCTGTCGGCAGTAGTGGATTCTGTTTGCGACAGCACGCTCTCAGTTGCGCCAGGTTTGATGTGGGTTTCAGTGTCCGCCGAACGATTAGAGCAGAGAAGTCCAGGACCAATAGGCGAGCCAACAAGTGCGAGAGGATCGAAGAGTCCAACAGGATGAGTGAGGTTCGAGTCCTCCTCAACATGACAATTGGGGCGACTATCTTCCGAGTCAATATCCATCTCAGTACGGTGGACGATCCTTGCACCGAAAATGTCTTCCTGTGTAAGCGACGAATCGTCATAACTGCAGAAAGTGTCATCAAAGAAGGATGGTGAGTTCGCGTAATAAGGACTGGAATGGTATTCTTCAAAGACGCTGGCATTCGGGTTGACGTGGCCATCGAGACTGGCATAGACTTCCCGATGGCCAAGACACTTCCCATCAGTAGGAGTGAACGATTGTTTAGGGGGTGCCATTTCGTTCGTTCTGTATGAGCCGTTGAAGCAAAGGATCTTTGATTAATTAGTATAATCGATTGTTGTTTCTTTGTGCCAGCTGTCGGTTGAAATTCTTGAAGCAAGGATAGATCAGTATGCACAGAAATCGGCCGGGTGGTGAAAGGTAAAGCCCATTATTTATATAAGTCTAGACAGTCGCTTTAAGTTTATACCATACAATATTTAGAAGTTTATGTATGTATGTTGAAAGTTTCTGGCAACAGATAAAGGCTCAAAGTGTCAGAGAATAATTAAGTTCTATGCCTATTGGACCTTGCCATTTAGGTATGATTTCAATCACATATCCTCGAAGTCTCTATCCCCATCCCTGATGATGGCAAGCAGCATGTTGAGTCTCTTTTGTTGACTATTTCACTATCTTGGGCAGAGAGCCTTCACGCTGCCAACGCTAGATCATCTAAGTGTTTGGAGGGCTGCCTTCGAGAAATTAATACTCTGCAGTACCTAGCTTCTCCAAGCATATGGTGCCCATTTGCTAGGGGGGGACTCTATCGACACGATGGTACGCGAAGCTTATTCAAAGCCATCTTGAAAATCACACGGTTTACTGACTCATTTGAGACGTTGCGCTGATTTTCCATGGAAAGTTTAAGCCTATTTTGTGTAGAAAACCGGCCAAGGAAATCTTTGATGGCGAGCGCCACTTGTTGAAGGTTTTGTATATCAGCTAAGATCCTGAAGGTTTTTGAAATGTAAGGAGATATTATCATCCATACCATTTGGCAAGGCGACTTGAACAGTAACTCAAACTAGCCTGTCTTTATTATGCAAATGCCGTCTTAGAGCCTGAGACCCTAGTGACCTGCAGTGATGAGTGAATCAAAGGGTTTGGCACGCATCCATTACCATCCTTTGCCACTTCATAGACGAACCTTTCATTTGATATTCCTGATAATTAACGATATATTTAACAGAAATCAAATCAAGTTAGATCCTTACTCCTGTCTACCCTAAACTCCTAGACAGGTCCACGAGTAAATAGTACAATAGAGCTTGTTCTGGCCTTGTTTATTAGGGTTGTTTTCAAAGTTAGATATAATCTCTGATGAAAAATGCTCGACTTAGTGCCTTTTTGGAAACAAGACTTCTATCTTCCTTATTTTACTGCCGAAACGATGAAGCTCAGTTAATCTTTTCGTCTGGCGAACCATTGTTGGCAGCTTTCTGACCAGTCAAGATATTCATCTCCTAGGAAGAGTCCCCTCGATCCTACGTATTTCGCTGTTGTCCAGATGGAGATTAGATTATGCTCAAGGCCCCACGCCTGCTCGAACGATCTTCAAGGCAAGACCTTGAGACAAGAGAGAGCATTGGCTGAACGATGGTCGTATAAGGCCAGAGGGCTCCACTGCAAAAGAATCCTTCTTCTTCAAACCCTCCACTTTCCACTGCATAAAGACTCCAATACGTCGGTAAACTCCGTTTCTGTCCTTCTTGGCCGCATACGATATCGTGTGCTAGTAAGGATTTTCAGTAAAACGATGTGGAACTGCCCAGGATCTTTAGTTTAGCTCTGCACCGGCTGGAGCCTGGAGGCGATGGCTTCATGTTGTCCACCGGAAACAACGCGCTTTTGCCTACTAGTTCGCGATGAGGTAAGAGGCGTTACTTGAACAGCGACCAGCTTCGCCTTTCAACATCACGATTTTCTGACAAATACAAAGAAAGACTATCTCGTCGGCTTGCAGTAACGCAGAACACGCAATGCCACGAGGAATGCGAACAAGGGCTGCTTAAGCGACAGGAACTGCGATGAACCAACATGAGAAACCTTATTTCATACGATCTTATCTTATCTAGATGATCAGTCGCTGGTGGCTAAGAGCCGCCAGGGCTGAAGCGCCGCATCTTAAACTCAGCACGGCCTCGACCGGGCAAGTAAAACTCTGCTAGTTCGTCGGTTGCTTGATCACAGAATTTGTTCTTGGGGCCGGAAGTAAACGGATAACTAACAGGATACCTCAACTAATCTCACGACAATTGCCAAGTGAACTACGTATTCAAGAATTGATCATACCAGGACTAAACCCTGCATACCTGCAGCTAAACCACACTCGAGAACAACAGATTTGATCAATTGCGGGTCATCAAGTTTCTGATTCGTGCTTGGGAGAGATCCATATCAATTCTAGCAACTCTTGTCGACGACCGGACTGTGAGAGTTCACCCGACGGCATCAAGCATGAACTCATTATGCTGGGATCCTTTGTACCAGCGTGGGTTAGGCGATGGAGCTCTCCACTAAATCTCCTTTATCGGCTTATCTGATGATCAGATAAAGGCAACTTGGGCGAGCATCCCTGAATCGCAAAAGAGCCTCTGCAGCGGCCAGAGCTCGGTATTAGACCAGTTGCGGAAGTGATCTTCTACCAACATGAATCCTTCAAGCTTCTCCCAATGAGAACAAAGCATTATTCCCTGACACTAGACTTCTCTCCGATGCTCAAGGTTTATCATCCGTCTTACCGCAGAAACTCCACTCAGAAGCATCCACTGCAATACAGGAACCATGAAAACACGACCCTTCTTGGCCCTTCTCTGCGCATTTCTTTCTCTGTAAAAGAGCTTGGCATTAGTCCGACTTCCGGAACAAGGCACTGGTAGCTCTACTGAACATGTCTGGTGCAAGACTAATCCCTACGGGACCCAGAAGATGGACACTCCATCCCACTGTCTTGCCACTCATGGGGGAAGAGACGAGACGGGGTGTCGCGAATATTTCTGGAGAATGTAACGCTGTCTATAAATCCGCGGCCTTAATCACGTTTCTGTGTTGCATTTATGTTCCTTCATGCCACTACCTTAAGTACGAAGGGCCTCAGCCAAGTGTAACCCACTCGTGGCACTTTTTAACCTTCTGAACAACTCTATTCCCAGCTTGCTGGTCATCATTAGAGCTCGAAGATCTCATCAAGAGAAAAGCATGGCCGCTTCCACTAGCCCAGCCCAAGTCCAGGGCGACTTTGAGAAGCAGATACAGCCTGAGAACCATGTCATCGA
The DNA here is from genome assembly GCA_013363135.1 of Fusarium brevicatenulatum. Taxonomy (NCBI): domain Eukaryota; kingdom Fungi; phylum Ascomycota; class Sordariomycetes; order Hypocreales; family Nectriaceae; genus Fusarium; species Fusarium brevicatenulatum. The sequence continues at coordinate 48,021 of JABEEJ010000545.1, forward strand.
TGATTTCCCCGAAAACCAAAAGGAACATGATTCCGACGATGGCTCTGAGATCAAACAAGATGGTGTCAAGCGTGTCGAGGCCATCACCAAAGTCTGGTCTCCTGGTATGATGTGGGCTGTCTTCATCTTGTATGCTCTCCAATGCTCCTGTTTATGAGCCACTGAGAACCGGCTAACATTAATCCAGCCTCTACTTGGTCAACTTCGTCGATACTCTTCTTCAGGCTGTTCACTCCAGTTTGGTGCCATATGTCACTTCTTCGTTCAGCCAGCATGGCCTGCTTGCCATAACCAGTGTCTTCGGATCCATCATTGCGGGTGTTAGCAAGCTCGCCATCGCCAAGATCATCGATATCCGCGGCCGAAACGAAGGGTTCCTGCTGATGATCCTCATAATTATCATCGGGATGATTATGAAGGCCTGCTGCAAGAATGTTGAGACTTATGCTGCTGGTCATACCTTCTACTGGGTTGGCCACGTTGGTCTAAGCTATATCATCGATGTCGTTCTCTCAGACATGACTTCTCTCCGCAACCGTATGATCATGTTCGGCCTTTACATGAGCCCCCGACTTGCTTCTACTTTCGGCGGCCCTAAGATTGCCGAGTTGTTCTTCAAGCACTCAACTTATCGCTGGGCTTTCGGATCTTTCTGTATTATTCTTGTCTTCTTCTCTATCCCCGTGTCTGCCATTTTCATGTACCATGAAGTCAAGGCCAAGAAGCTTGGATATTTGCCAGAGAAGAGTCAGCGCAGTATCTGGGACTCAACCAAGTACTACTTTGTCGAATTTGACATTGTTGGCATGATCCTCACCATTGCTGGCTTCTCTCTTATCCTGACCCCTCTCAACATTGCCACTCGCGCCCCCAACGGCTGGAAGACTGACTACATCATCGCAATGCTTGTCGTCGGCGTTGTTTGCCTTGGTGGATTTGCTGCCTGGGAGAAGTGGTATGCTAAGGTGCCCTATGTGCCTTTCAAGTTTCTCAAGGACCGAACCATCCTCGGTGCTTGCCTTCTAAGCGCATTTCTCAACATGTCCATCTTTGCCTGGGACACTTATTATAACTCGTACCTCCAGGTCGTCCATGGTCTCAGCATCGCCACCGCTGGATACACTCTGAATGCATTTTCTGTGACCTCAACTATCCTGGCGCCCTTCATCGGACTGTAAGTTGTGCCAATGTGCCAACCGATATGATCATTCGCTAACATGGCATACAGTTTCCTCCGTTGGTATGGAAGATACTACTGGCCTGCAGTCTTCGGTATTCCCTGGTGTGTCCTTGGTACTGCACTTCTCATTCACTTCCGACAGCCTGGAAACGACATCGGTTACCTTGTCATGTGCCAGGTCTTCCATGGTGTGTGCGGTGGTATCTGGGCCATGACCGGGCCTCTGGCCATCATGACTCAGGTTACCCACCAGGAGATTGCCGTTGTGCTTGCACTTTACTCTATGTTCGGCTCCATCGGCCAGGCCATCGGTTTCGGCATCTCTGGTGCCCTGTGGACCAACGATCTACCCAGAGAGATGTACAAGGCTCTCCCCCAGGATGCCAAGAACCAAACCGCTGCCCTTTACGGTGACATGAAGCTGCAGATGGCCGATCCCATTGGCACCCCGATCCGAGATGCCGTTGTTCACGCCTACGGAGTCGTGCAGCGCGAGATGGTTATTGCCGGATGCGCTTTCTTGCCTTTGATCTGTATCTGTGTTATTGTCTGGCGTAACAAGCCGATCGACAGACAGCAGACCAAGGGTAATGTCTTTTAGATTGTGCTAGGAGCATCAAACAAGTTGAAGTTGGAGGCTTAGCAGTCTCAGTTGGAGGACCTACAAACAGGAACTAAAAGTGATTCATCTAAGATACCATCTCTCGTTTACAAAATTTAGACAATGTGGTTTATCCCTTATCGTGATTCACCTGTCTATGAAGTTGTTTGTGAGGCTAGTTAATGACCCCTTTGCTCAGGAAACATGAGATTTCATAATAAGCAAGCCCTTAAACGGAATCTGATCAACTGTTGGATGATCCCAAGGAGTATTCGAATCGCAGAATACCTCCTATCGATTATTAATCGGGTTCTCGGCGCTATTTTCTCAACAACATGATATCGAAGCAAGCTAATGTTGTGCATCTGTGGCAGAGCGATCTACAAGCGTATGATACAGGCATGTCTCAAATTCCTGCTTATGCATTGATTAGACGGGCATCGACATTGATTCATGCCGATACGCATATTATTCAGGATACCCGCATCAACACCTCGCCTCGTGAGTTTTCCATAGCATCTGCCGTCCCTGTTTGCTACGCTCATAGGCTCACATGCCTCTTGTGTAACACCCAAATCAATAGCGCGACTGAAACAATTCCGGGATCATGCGTGGTTATGGCCTCTTTTTGCTAATCTACAAACATTCTGGGAAACTTCTCATGCTCACTTCCTGATTCAGTCTGCAATCACCCGTGCTCACAGGATCGATGACTGCTTCACCTTGTGGGACGCATTGCGTAAGATGCGAGAGATGCAGTAGGCTGAGAGTGTTGGTGGTTGTGATTGATTGGAGACCAGAGTCGAAACGGCTTTACGCATTGAGACAACGGGTAGCCGCATGAGAATCACCGAGCGGGACTTCGAGTCTTGAGATATATGGATAAGCCAGCTGATATCTCATCCGTCACTATCCCTAGCTTCATGTATTGTCCGTAATGGATGACAGGCATCATCATCTGCGTTTAATGTTGCGAGCACAGAAGGGGCTGAACTGAACAATGATTGCATTTGAAAGTTTGCGGAGATGCGGTATGATAGTCCGATGAACGCGTAAGAAGGCAGATTCAGGCTACATTCACAGCAAAGAGACATGGTGTTCTCGTCTCATGATGTATCTCATTACAACCCCTTCTCACTGATTCACTGAGCAATCAGACAAAAGTGAGTGCGTGTTATCCCAACCCGACCATACTATCCTGAATAGGATACACATGCAGTAGCGTGCGTGAGCATCAGATTGTCCCCTGAATGCTCGATTTCTAGATGAATCACCGACGATATAACTTCAACCCTGATCCCAGAGCATCCCAGTGTAACCAGTGATCATACTTTACGGTCTGGCAATGAGCCAACAAACAGAGTATGAAGCAGTCTGCTTTACCACTAGAGTCATAAGAGGTCATGCTTGAGTTTCGTTAGGAGAGTTTGCATCATCTGCAATACAAACGGATGAGAGAGCCTCTCGTTCTCTCGGACTATAAATGCTAGGCATTCTCCCCTTGGATATGATCACCAAGAACTTGTTAAAGACTTTAGTCTACGCAGAGAACACTTTCATCTTGAAGTTTTGAGATAACGCTTTGTCATCGGAAAACATTCTTCACATACTCTGGCATCAGTCTTCACAGAATCTGCCTATCATCATGTCTGATCAATCCAAGAAGGCCAATAAGGCAAAGAAGGGGCCTAGCAAAAAAGAAGAAGCTACTCGACCGGTGGATGGTGAGGCTTCTGGATCTGGTGGAAATCAATCTATGGAGAATCGATCAGCAAGCACTTACACGCCGGCCACACCTGGTGGAGGAGGAAATACTCAAGAAACACCAAAGACGCCAGAGCCCGTGGAAGGTTGGATGAGTAGAAAGGATAATAGTTGGGATCACTTGAATCGCGGGAGAGGAAACAATAACAATGTTGGCGCGTCTTCGTCAGAGACAGTATACCCCCCTGAGCTAGATATTTCATCCGATGAAGAAAACGAGAATCAACCTGACAACAAAGACGAATCCAAGAAGAGCGGCAAAGGCGGAAACGTCTAGAAATCATCTACACAGCGGCCACAGACCATGCAAAAAGGCTCGATGAAGCCAATTTGGAGAACACAATCAACTGAAGTCTGGGGCTTTTGGTAGTGACGATTAGCGTCTCATGGTGCCATATTTTACTCTGGGTCAAACTTCAGAGGAAGATGGAGACGTTTGAGATAGGGATTGAAAATTTGAATGTTGAGGATATCAGAATGTGGACCAAGATATTAATCCGAGACAATTGTTTTACATTGTTCATCCACTTTGACATGTTACAGGTTAGAGACCCTCATTTGAAAGGGAGGAACTGTCACGTAAAATTCCAGACTCTTGATACGCTAGATGAACGTGTTGAGCAGTTTGTTATGTTTCTAGATGCTCTGATAGAAGCAATAATAAGCTAGTGACCACATGACTTGCGTGAAATTATAGGTAAATGCACGTCATGGGATGGTTCATTGGAAGCCGGGAATGGTCCGGAGTAGAGATTTTAGGTTTAGATATGACATTAATATTTATTTTATAGCAATAAATATAATATAATAGTCAAGTCTAGCGGTCAACTAAAACACAACATGCTCAACCTGAATGGCATGCCCAGAAATGAGGTTCCAAGATACTTCAGTCTAGGCAATATCTCGGCAATGGCTTGGTGTGGTGTGCATGATGAACTCAATCATCAATGTGATGGCGGGTAAAATACGGTGCAGCTAATGGAAGGCTTGAGGAATAGGGCGGAAGCTAATTCTGACAGCGATAACATGGCTTGACTGTCAAGCATTGACTGCAAATGAGTGCTAGAGTGCTAGAGTGCTAAAGGCAGAGCTGACAGTTGATCCGTGTGCTATCGATTACTAGTAGTAAAGTCGTCGTCATGGCTGTCGATATTACACGCATTAAACCCGCCAAGTATGGAGGGATATCTCACCAAATCGAGGCTGCTGAGGATGGAGGAGGGAATTTCTCGTATTTGAGCGCATTTAAAGTTGTATTACTGTATTCGTATCGGGGGTACCACATCGTCAAAGATGGTGTCGAGGTAGATAAGGGACAGTAAAAGTAAATCACATACCAAAGTCTCAAAGTTGCAGTTTTCAAAAGGTAAGATACAGGTGAGTCTTTGTTCTTGGCAGGGGATAACACTCTAGAACACAATTGACCTGCCGTTTTCTGACAAAATCTCTATCATGAGGTTTCTCTGTTGGGAAACATGAGAACAAGAGGCGCACGCATCGGAAATTGCAATGACGGAGAAACCCAGAATCCAACCAATCACCTGAAGGGTAGCAGTGGAGAGGCACTATTTCAGGCACGCAACTCCGCTGAATGGCCTGGGGCTGGCTAGGCTGGGCACGATTTCGGCTCTTTTTTACCGTAGTCTCCCATTGCAAGAAAGTCAATCAGACTGGAGACCTCAGGCTTAGGTGACAAAAGTATATAGCCCAAGTTTAGGTGTATCAATGATGAGTTTATTTTCGCAGCCTGAGACAAGTTCAGCGAGGCCTCTGCCGCTATGGACAGTACATGTAGTTCATAATACAACCAGAAATGGTTAGATTGTGTCTGTCTGTCTACCTAACAATACACGAGATGACGAGAGGCCTGCAAGACGGTAACGGCGGTAATGTCGTTGTACGAGGTGGCACAGTTATACAGTTCAGCATCACGGATAATACGGACCATGATAATGGATGATACAGACTGTGGGCTCTCATCGATGTTGTGCTGAAACTGAGACGCTCTCAGACGTTTCCTGTTCTACTGTAAGGGACAAGACAAAGCCAAGTAAACAAAACGAGATGAAAACACCAGAAACAAAAGGGGGCAGACTTGTACGGATATGTACCTATGCAATGCAAGATGGTATTTGTGGTGAGAATGATCTTCTCCGCATGATGCATCCAAGTACAGCTTCAGAGTTGCCGATAATTGCAGGAAACTCTCTTTCTTGTTGCCTTTGGACAAGCCCAATGCGCCAAGCGCAGGCCACTGGATTCGACCGCGTGATACAACCCATACCTGAACCAAGATACATGGGGTCCATGTACCGACACCATATGTAGATGGCTTCCGGTCTTCCCGTAGATACCTGGACCTCAAGTCCCTTGGCACCATCTTTTTTTGTTCTCGTACCGATGGGTTGGGGCTGGGCGACTTACGCGGCAAGTTTATGTTTGTATTC
>JABEEJ010000546.1:0-32691 GCA_013363135.1 Fusarium brevicatenulatum
GTAAGTTATATTTAGGTAATTAAAGGCTTTAATAGCTAAGAGAATACAGGGCTAATTAAGTTTATAAAATTAATATATAATAATTTTAAACACAATATACTATTAAGACTTTAAGGATATGAAATTATACTATAGCGCCGCCGCTGGGAAACGACTCTTTTAGCTCGCCTACCCGCCAGCTAACAGTTTAATAAAGATACGTTTCCTTACATTTTTGCATAGGCATAATAGACAAAAGGAAGAGAAAGAAAAATGTAGAAAAACACTGTCGCAATAAATTATCTTATATGGGGATCAAGTGTCCATTGAGGTACCCCGCCATGAGGTTGCGATAAGCGGGGTTGACGATATCGGAGGTCGACCCGATAAGGTCGGAGCCGTGCCCCGTTCCGTTTCCGAACCAAGACGGCATCCGGGGTCCAAGTGCCGGGCTGAAGACATTGAGCAATGATGGGCAACTACGATAAGTAAAAGAGGAACGATACAGGCCATAAAGACTGGCCCTTTTCAAGCGTCATCTTCTCATGATCTTGTCTGATCTGTAAACTTTGTCTGGTAGAGTTTGACAGAGACGGCTGATGACTCATCCATATCAGACTCGTAGCCCCACATCTCCAACTCCGATCTAATTTTTTCCATTGAGGTCATCGCACAAACCCACTCATTCACTCACTCACTCCAACACCCATATCTCACATCCCTACACGCAAAAATGAGTGGAAAACCTGCGCTCGGTCTTCTCGGCGGCGGCCAACTCGGCCGCATGCTCTGCGAAGCCGCATCCCCCCTCGAAGTCGAAATCGCCATCCTCGACGCCCAAGATGCTCCCGCCAAGCAAGTCAGCCGCAGCAAGTACCACGTCGACGGCTCCTTCAAAGACGCCCAGAAGATCAGAGAGCTCGCCAACAGCTGCAGCGTCCTCAGCGTTGAGACGGAGCACATCGAGACTGCTGTTCTCGAGGAGTTGGCTACTGAGGGAAAAGTCGTTGTTTATCCTTCGTGGAAGACGTTGCGCTTGATTCAGGATAAGTTTGAGCAGAAGGATTATCTGGGAAAGCAGGGTATTCCTATCGCTGAGCAGGTGGCTATTCAGGCGAATGGTGCGGATGAGATGCGGAATGCGCTGAAGGATGTTGCGAGCAAGTTTGGATTTCCTTATATGCTCAAGTCGCGAAAGGATTCGTATGATGGGCGGGGAAACATCAAGATTGCTAATGATGAGGATATCGAGACTGCTGTGAGCGAGTTCGGAAAGCTTCAGTGCTACGCTGAGAAGTACGTTCCCTTCCAGCGCGAGCTCTCGGTCATTGTTATCCGCACAGAGGACGCTGAGGGTCGAACAAAGCGTTTGGTGCCGTACCCTTGTGTCGAGACTGTTCACGAGGACAATGTCTGCTCGCGAGTCTACATGCCTCCTCGCGATACACCCGATGAGGTGTCTAAGCGCGCTCAAGAGGTTGCTGTCAGTGTTGTTGAGAAGCTTTGGGGACGAGGTGTTTTTGCTGTTGAGATGTTTGTGACTGAGAAGAATGAAATCCTCGTCAATGAGATTGCGCCGCGACCTCACAACTCTGGACATCTCACCATCGAGGCCGTTCCCTACATGTAAGTCTTCAACACTCCCCCACCGATTTCATACTAAGAAACGTCTAGGTCACAGTACAAGGCGCAACTCACATCTATCCTCGACGAGCCCCTCCCCGAAAAGCTCGAACCCCACGTCGCATCCAGCATCATGATCAACATCCTCGGCGGCGCCGAACCGGAATCTCACATCCCCCTCGTGCAAAAGGCCAAGTCCATGTTCGCCAGCAACATCGGCGTGTATCCCCATCTCTACGGCAAGCAGTCCAAGCCCGGCCGTAAGATCGGTCACATCACCCTCACCGGTTTGACCGCTGGCATCAAGGAGCTCGAGGAGTATGCTCAGCCTCTCGTCAAGTTGGCAGCTGATATGCGACAAGAGCGCATTCAAGCCAAGAGCAAGAGTCTTCGTCCTGAGCAGGCTGTTTCCAAGGCTACCAAGGATCCTCTGGTCCTGGTTACCATGGGCTCTGACTCTGATCTCCCTGTTCTCAAGGCTGGTCTTGATATTCTCACTCAATTTGGTGTTCCTTGGGAGGTTGACATTACCTCTGCTCACCGAACGCCTGTCAAGATGGGTGATGTCGCTACAGCTGCTGCTGACCGGGGCATCAAGGTCATCATTGCCGCCGCAGGAGGAGCTGCCCATCTCCCTGGCATGGTCTCAGCTTACACTCCCCTTCCCGTCATCGGTGTGCCCGTCAAGGCCACTCACTTGGACGGAATGGACTCTCTTCTGAGCATTGTCCAAATGCCTGTAAGTAATATCCCCAGCAACAATATGCACGGACTAACTCGCTACAGCGCGGTGTCCCTACCGCCACTGTCGGCATCAACAACTCCACCAACGCCGCTCTGCTCGCCATCCGAATCTTGGGCGCTTTCGTGCCTGAGTATCTTGAGAAGATGAGGGCTTACCAAGTTGATATTGGTGAGCAGGTGAACGGTAAGGCTACTCGGTTGAGGGAGTCTGATGTCGAGTCGTACTTGGCTCAAATGAAGAAATGAAAAAGCGATTATATGATAAATTCTATATACAAGAAATAAAAAGGCCAGCCGCGCTTATTCAATCCCAGGATGCATGCGGAGCTTTGCTAGTAGGGATGAAACAAGCAGTGGAGACAGGGACGATAAAGCCCAGGGTCCAAAAAGTCTACGAGCTCTTATCACTTCCCCACGCATGCGGGCAATGTCGTTCTCTAGTCCGCCTTGATAAGAACAGCATCGTCAACATAAAACTCCAAAGCCTGACACTCGGCTCGAATCTGTATACTCGGTCCCAGATCCAACATGCTCTGGCTCCACATACAGCTCATAGTGAACTGCGTCCATTGACTATACGGCCCGGCCCAGTCGCTGCTCGAGATGAACCCGCCTCCAGCTCCGCAGGTAATCCATCGTGTGTTGCAGTCAGCAGCCTGCTGAGTCTTGATCCAGATAGAATAATGATACTCCGTGTCCGCTTCGAGCAAGGTTTTGTCGACGGGATGGTCGACGCCTAGGACGACAGGCTCGTCGTAATCCGCAATGAAATAGCCATAGAATTGGCCAGAATGGGAGCCCTGGTCGAAGACATAGAGCCCGCCACGCTGAGAGATTGTGGACCAAGGGGCAGCACTACCTGATTCGAAGCCAGGGTTCGTGAGGACGTTGGTTGGTTCTGCGACAGCTGTAGTGGTGGTTGTAGGCTCCGCGGTGGATGTCGCGACTGTAGTTGGTTCGGAACTTGAAGTGGTAATCACAAAAGTGGAAGTAGCCGAATCAGAGGCAGCCTGAGTAGTAGAGCCCGAAGCGGTCACGGTCTCTGTCTCGCTAAAGGCTGTTTCAGTCTCGGACACTGCAGTTGATTCAATAAAGAAAGTAGTAGATGTCTCGGTTGTGTCGGCGACAGTGGAAGATGAAATAGCGGGGATAGACGTGAGTTCGGCGGAAGTGGTAGATAAAGCGACCGAAGTAGATGAATAAGAAGGCTTGCATGGAGATGCACACGCAAGTTGGCACATAGCCAGCAACTGAAGAGCTTGAACTCGCATGGTGTTGGAGGTAATGACTGTGAGGGTAATAAAGACTGAAGATGAGAAGAAACGAGAAACAAGGAAATCCAAAGGATATATAAAGCAGCGACCGAGATATGTTTGGCCTGAAAGTCCCCCTTAAGATGACCCCGAAATGGTCTAGAAAATACACTATTGCTTTAGGTTAAGGGACTATGGAGAGTAGTGCCAATAGTTGACAGGGGATGATTAAGCTTGTGGAAATTGGCAGGCAAGTGTGCTGAGCTTATAAGTTAGTGGATAAAGCCAATTACTTACCCTGTATCGTAGGTTTTACTTACAACCTTGGAAGAATTCATCACACATATATATGGTAAACGATCAAGGCTATCTGAGTAATTAAATTATCCCATAGCAAGATTTAGCGTACAAGGGATCTGAGATAAATGAGAACATCTTCAAATAAACATACAGAAATACTTGCTCATAAAACGCGATATCTCATGCATACTCGTCAAAACCCCTGACCAGCCCAGATCCTACCCCAAGTGTCCTTCACAACCTCAGTCTCCAACTTCTTGAAAAAGTCACCCACAGCTATGAATACTGGAAAAGAAATCTTTCCGAATACGGCGCAGGCAATTCAATGCGGAAGGTAAATAAAAATTACCTCAAGACAACATCCAGACCAGGGCAAAGGCCGACTGCATTGCGACCATGACCCTATACCCGGCTTGGCGTGATCTAAAAAAGTACCTGACCTGGCCAACAAATACACCGACTGGACCAATACCCTAGAACTCATTCGGACCCCAAACCCCACGCCCGGCTTGGCATGGCCGAGCGTACTTAGCCAATATGCATAACGACTCAAACAATACATTTATACGATGGCCTAAGGACGTGCTCTTGATTTTCTTTCGGCTGGAGTACTGCATATAACCTTACGTAAAGATGAGCTCTTTTGAAGTATAAAGCAGAACGTTATCCTACCTTTGCTTATTAGCACTTAGCTCTAAGCATTTCCTCCAAGATTTCCCTGCCTTGCTTAAATCGTCACCATGGTCAAGATCGACTTTACTCTCCTTGCCCTGGCCACCCTCGGTCCTACCCTTGGTGCCGCGTATCCCACTGATGCGGATGGCCAAGATGCTCCTGACCTTGTCGCTAGACAGAGCAGCAGGTATACTTGCAACTATTCCTCAAGCAAAAGAGCCCGCGTAAGTTTATGCTTCTGCCTTTGTTTCTAACCAGATGCATGATCCGCTGTCTAACTAGAGAGAGTGATAGGCCACTACTGTCGCTGCTTGTATTGACTCGATTGCGGAGTACGGCAAAGATGGAAAAACCTGTCCGGCTGGCGGATACCGGGAGATCTGCAAGAAGTTCCCATCTATACTTGTTGCTGTCGCCGATGGCGGACAATCAAGAGCCCCGTGGTTAGTTTATCCCGTAGCTGGCCGTCTCTGTCCTTCGTGAGTGATATTGTGTACTAACTCTTCTTTATAGTGCCAAGTGGGCGCGGGATCTCGGAGCGTTTTTGGATCGATGTACCGATGACAGAGGAACGGTTAGAGGGAGCGTATTTGTCTACCACTCATCTGGCACCTATCAGATTAATGTCCAGGGAGCATAGGTCGGTCAATGTGATTTTCTTATCGCGTTAGCCCATGTCCGGAGTGGAAGGGACCGATCTAGGCGAAACATGCGCTTCAGACGTATGATAAAATACACCCTTCTATGTGTCAAGAAGTAGTTAAGCTTGATTAGCAATAGTCAAATGCTTCATTGACATGTGCCGATTGTATGAGATAATAAAATTAAAGTAAAGAAATAGGTAGCCTCTCTACAATGCCTGAAAAGCTTAGAAGATATTATAATTTACTACAGACTTGATACAAGTAAGACATCGCGAGAAATAAGACTATATAAATCCTGGCTAAATATTTAGAGAAATAACTTATAGACGTCGCAAATCAATTCCCTAGAGAGCAGTTAAAATGCCCCACCAGCCCAGATCTTATCCCAAGCACTCTTCACAACCTCAGTCTCTAGTTTCTTAAAGAAATCCCCCACAGCAATATCCTCCTGCCCCTCGATTCTCATAACACCCTTCTTCACACCCCGCCAGCCCTCGACGGGGAGCTTCAGCTTATCCTGACCGAGACCATGGAAGTACCGGCCCTTAAACTTCTTCTCGCCACGTTCAATAGCGTCATATTCAGCCTGGCATTCCTCGCAGATCAAGCCTGATGCGAACGTCACGTAGAGGTATGCTGACCGACCGGCCCACCATTTGAACTTCCGCGATGGGTTGCAGAAGCCGCCGCAGGTGTAGTACCCATCTTCTGGGTCTACTAATTCTCCCTCGTCTGTAGGTGGATCGCTGACATCCTCCTCGTCATCGCTTGTGTCAACATCGATAAGAGGATCCTCAGCTTCGCCATCGTTGGCTTCAGCGGCCGGGGTCTTCTCCTCGTCTTTGCCTTCTTCCGCGTCCTCAGACTTGTCAGTATTGCCGAGCCTCGAAAACACAGCTGACCCAACAATGCGAGCACATTTATTAAGCTCCGCGTCGTTCCTCAGCGCTTTACTCATAAGTGACAACGACTGCGCCAGCATCCACAGATAAGGCGCATCGTTCCATCCAACGGAATCACTAAGACCCGCGAAGCAGTCATCCAACAGGGACTGGATGATTTGCTGGAACTTTTCAAGAGGGCCCATGACGAGATACATGTACGCTAGCCCAACGCGATGAAAGCTCGTCCAGGATGCAGATGTTCTGGGCACGTCTGACGCAAACGGTCGTTGCATAAGACCAGCGAGGGCGGTTAGCCGTTCCGCTTTGTACACGGGATCACGAGACTTGCGGAACATCTCAAGCTGAACGTTTGTCATGCAATCAACGGCAATAAGCATGTTGTACAGTGCAGTCCCACCGAGGATCGGGAACCTGAGTCCTGTTGCGCGTGCGTCGAACACTTGGTCCAGCAGCTCGAGTGCCTTCTCGGGCTGTCGGCACACCTCGAAGTATATCAAGGCGAGATCAATCCGCAGAGGAAGACCGGCGTTGAGGTTATCCAGAAAGTCGATGGCCTCTTGGTAGAACTTGACGATGAATTCTTGCTCGCCTGCTTCCGAAGCTATATCGCCAAAGACCGCATGTCTTTCTTCGCCATCGCTCTCAGAGTAATCTGATGCAATCCATGTGATTCTCTCCACAAGACTCCACTCCTTGAGCATCGGGATGTACTGAGCCTTGTCCTTCTTCTCCACGACCTTGAGCTCGTCCACGAGATCTTGACCTGGGGTAATCCCATCGGGGTCACTCTGCTTCGCCTTGGAGAATGATTCTAGAGAAGCGTCGTATTGGCGAAGTTTGCGTTGCGCTCTCGCAAGCGTCGCGTAGACCTTGCGTTTCAACCCTGGAATGACATCGCCTGCGGATAACCCGTGGACTGCAGTCTGTGCCACGTCACGAGCCTCTTGTTTCTTCTTCTGTTCAATGAGAAGACTGGACAAGACACATGAAGCTCTGTAGAACTCTTCTTCCCCAGGCTTGCAGAGATCAAGAGCCGCGCGGCATATCCTCTCAGCTGGATCTAGAAGTTCATACTCATCGAGGACTTCTGCAACCGCCCGGTGTGCAGCAGCGTCGGGCTTGATCTCGTCGCCGAAAATGTTCAAGATTCCAAGGCTTGCTGCAGTTTCATTAAACTCCTCACTTTCTTTATCGAAGGCATCTTTGCCCTCGAAACGGTCAGGGAAATTAGTGACTGCTTGATCCATCAGTAGCTTTGTCAATTCAGACTAGAGATGGAAAACACATTAGCTTGCCTGGCTTAGCAGTTGTTACGAGGCGAGATGCTTACCACCTGCAAAACACCGTGCAGATGCTGCCACGAATCAAAAGCGTCTTTCGAGTTCTGCGCCACGTAAAGACGACGCAGATAACCCTTTGCGATATCCACGCGACAAAGCGCTGGATCAGGCGCAACGCGCTGCCACCACTGAACAGCAAAAGCGCTCATTCGATCCTTAACTTCCGACTTCTCAAGGAGTCCAGCCCACTCAGCAACCTTGGTATTGGTCACAGAACCACCACGCTTCGCATACAGAATGCCGCTCTTAGCCATCATCTCAGCCAACCCTGTCTTGTCAGCCATTGTCTCTGCAAAAGCTTCCAGCACTTCAACCTGCTCCTCAGGCGTGTGCTGATCCATGGTGAGAGACGTAAAGTGCGAGATGAACCATAGCGCTGCGTATTTGAGAAGCCCTTCGCATACAGTTTCACGAGGTTGTTTTAGTAGCTCTGCGCTAGTAATGAGCATTTTCCGATTCGCTTCTGAAGGACCCCATCTGAAGTCTGATGCACCGTGAGTGCTATTCGTAAAATAATGCCTCATAGAGCGCTCCTTGAAAGTGACGGGCAGTGGCCCATCGTCGTAGATGCTGTCATGTTTATCGTCATCATCCTGCTTCAGGTCTTGAACTGCAGTGGCTTGACTGGCCTGGAGCCTCGCCAGAACCTCTGTATCGTAGCCTGGACCGCCGACCCGCAGAAACTTGTCGAATAGTTCACGTATCTCTTCAATGTCAAACTCGTTGTCCTGCGCGAGATACTTGACCAGGGACTGGACCTCAGCCAGAGTCAAGAGCCGCTTGGAGAATGCGACCCAGTGGAGTAGCGCCGCAGCGACCTCTTGGTGTTTGGGTGGCATGCGGCGCTGACATTCTGCAAGTAGTATCTCATAGATTCCGTGCAGATTCTTGGGCTTATCTTGACTTAGGGCGCGGAGAACAGCTCCCTCGCGACCCAGATCGTCAAGACGACCGAGCAGGTGCTGGGCGTAGAGCATATCTGTTGCAATGTGAGCTATTTCATCAGATAAGTGTGGATAGATACTGACTAGGTGAAGCCTCCTCGATGTTATCAGCGATTCGTTGCTGCACATAACGACTGAATCGTCTCAGATTATTGAGGGCGTTGATCTCGCTCCAGATCAAAGCCCTGAGATCCTGCATCTGCTTCTTCTTTGTCGCTTCGATTCGTGTCACCTTTGTACCCTCTGGAAGATCTTCCAACTTCTCGGGTCTCGAAGTTACAACTAAAGAGATCTTTAGTCCCTTCTCGTTAAAGTAGTCGGTGAGGAATAACTTGAAGTTCGCCCAATCACGAAGCTCATCAAGGCCATCCAGGACAATAAAAAGGTTAAACTTGGAGTCCGGGGCAAAAACAGCGTTTAGAAGGTGTTCAACGAGCTTCTGCCAGATCTTTGTATCCATGTCGATATCATCTCGAGCTATCTGTGCATTCAGTTTCTCACACGCTGCATAGTTTGTTTCCGCGATGCGATTGATGACCGTGATGACACCACAGAGAAAGAATGCAAACGCGTCTTCTTGCTCACGGAAGTAAAAGTGCGCCACGCAAGTATGGCCTGTCTCATCTTCACTGGCTCTCTGGGCAAGCTTGTCGTGTAGCGCGGCCGCCATGTGACTCTTACCAGTACCAGGCTCTGATGCCACTGCGAGGATGGGCCGTGATCCCTCTGGGAGCTTCAGCCATTCTTCCCACTCAGGTTCAGAAAATATCCAGTTGCATGAGTCTGGGAGAAGAGTTTCCTTGAGGGCGTGATACTCATGATCGTCATTGAAGACTATGGGCATGGCGTTGCGGATACTGTTGGAAGAAGTCGGTTTGTTCGCCTGAGGTTTCTCCATAGTCTTTTCCTTCTTC
Organism: Fusarium brevicatenulatum; assembly: GCA_013363135.1. NCBI lineage: Eukaryota > Fungi > Ascomycota > Sordariomycetes > Hypocreales > Nectriaceae > Fusarium > Fusarium brevicatenulatum. The sequence continues at coordinate 9,322 of JABEEJ010000546.1, forward strand.
TGTCCGCCGAAGAGTTTGAGGATCTTGGCTATGTCGCCGCGAATGTTCTCTGTGTTCTCATGAATAGTGTCAATGGTATGACCAACTCGCTCAAGCATCTCTGCATGAGACTTCTGGTTCTCGTCAAGCTGTGAAGCCATTGCAAGGGTTTCTTCTGTATTCCCGAGGATGGCAAACTCGGTCGCTTGCTGCAAATGATCCAAGTTCTTATTCATATTCGCTCTCGCGCCGCCAAGCTCCCCGTCATCACCTTTGAACAGATTCGAAATCCATTTCTTGAAGCGACCCAACTCAATATACTTGTGCGCAAAACCGCACATGGTGAGAAGTGAGGTGAATACCTCCATCAAGCAGTTCTGATAAGCCTTGACTTGCGGCAATCTCTTTTCCAAGATGGTAATCCGACCTAAAAAGCTGTTCATGTCTTCAAAAAAGACAATGACGATATCGTAGTCGGCAGAGACAGACCGACAAGCTTGAAGCATGTAGGTCAAGGCGGTTCCAATGGCTGCGGCTGGCGGAAAAGCTGGTGCAGCGGCAGCGATGATTTGGTTGGCGCCTTGCTCGACGAGATCCAAGTTGGAAGAGAACAGTGTCCTCAGTCGATCTACCTTTCCCTTGTCATGCCTGAACTTGTGAAAGTTGTTCATCTGGTCAGTTCCGTAATCCAGCATGGACTGGACATTGTCGAATTTGCGCTGCAGACCGAAACCGACGATACTTTCATAGCTCTTGAGAGCTTCCTTCCATAGATCGGCAACATCTCGATCATCATTCTCGAGCTGCTTCTCCAGCTCCACGCGTGCCTTTTTTGCTACCATGATGAACACTAGGGACAAAAGAATTGCAGTGCTAGTGTAAAAGTAACTTGACAAAAAGAGAATTGCGAATGGCTCCCGGGTTGAAGAATAAATACGAGGGGTTTATTTGTTGCCTTGCAAGGATTGATGCTCTCGTGCCTCTTTATAAGTAAACTCTGTGACACTATTGGTCCAGTACCGGACCAGCTGAATGCACCGTCAGCGGATTTTGTATGCAGTCAGCAATTAACGACCCATACTAAGGCTTAGCTTATTCGTTAGCCTCCATGTTATCATGGATCAACCAGATCGAAAATTGATGCAGTTTTCGGAAACCTTTGCGGGGGACATTATTGATTCCATAACTCCTTCAGACTACAATATGACGTATTAGTCGTGATTAGATTAGCCCTCATGTTTCCATAAATGACCAGCACCTTTCCGCTGCAGCTACCTGAAACCCTACCCCGGCTTCATTGTTACGACAAATTAACTCAAATCAGCGGTTTAGAGGAGAAAAAGATCGCACTGTCTTATGTCACCTGTATCAAGCAAAAGTGGTGCGATCGCCAAGAAGGGTTGGTCCTTTTGACTGCACATGAGGGCACTTTGTTGGAGTTGGACAACGCAGGTTACAGTGTCGTCAGCTTACTTGCAGCAAACCAACCTGGTGCCTAAATCTTGGGTACACTGGAAGACACTACCAGCGTTCTCGCCAAGAGCCGACCAGAACTTCCACGAATCACATGAGACGCCTCGTATGTCGGGAGATGGTTATGTGTTGTTGCTTTTAGCAGTGTCGAATTCACCGCCAGCTAGCGAATGCAAAGGCTGTTTGCTTGAAACGGGGTTAAGGACTAGCAAAATGTAGATCAATTGAAGGCCGGGTGTTTTTCATCTCGATCTCAGATCGCAAGGTCGTGGACGGCAAAAGTCAGGACATCTGCCGCGTTTGTTTCTTAAACTTTGAGTGGCGCAAGAGAACAAAGCAAACAGGCACAAACAATAAACAAGTTCCCCTCACCGAGTCTGTGAAATCAACTATTGAAAAGAAGCATCATCCGCAGGGATATTCACCTTCATACTATGCCGACACATTGACTTCCCAAGGCTTCACAACGATGAGCTATTCACCTACCAACGTGCACGATGTTGCCGCTTCTCTGGAGCCTCAGATGGACTACATCTGCAAGGTCAGCGGCGCGACTGGACTGTCGGTATCCGTTATTTCGGGCGGAAAAGAAGCATACACAAAACATTTCGGCTTCCGGGACCTTGACGCAAAGGAAGCGCCAGATGGCGATACTACATACTTCATCGGCTCTGTGACCAAAGGAATGGTGGCAGTCCTTGTGGGAATATTGGTTGAAGAAGGGAAGCTCGGGTGGTCTACTCGCGTCACCTCAATATTGCCCGAGCTCCAAGATCCATTCGACGGCCGTGGCTCCGAGATCACTATCGCTGATCTTTTATCTCATCGCACTGGAGTAGCGCGCAGTGACGCTCTCTGGATTTCTCGCGCAGGCAATCTCCTACTCCCAAAGTCAGAGAGTTTACGGACCTATGCTTCTCAACCTGTTGTCAGAGACTTCAGGTCCGACTTTCTCTACAACAACTACGCCTACGACGTGGTTGGCCGAATCATTGAGATAGTCGAGCAGAAGAGCCTCGAAGAAGTTTTCAAGGAGAGGGTATGGGAGCCGCTGGGGATGCACCGAACGTCTATGGAGGACCTTGCTGGGAACGCCAACGCAGCAAAGGCTTATTACGCCCTCGAAGATGCCTCTCCGTATGAAGTTCCAATTCCGATCATATCCCACCAAACCATCATGGGAGCTGGTGGGGCCATTAGAAGCTGCACCAACGATCTGGCCAAATACTATACCAGCTTTATGCGCGCAGTCAATTATCAGTTCAACAACAAGACGACCTCAACTCCAGACTCGCCTTTCAAGCAGCTCACTACAATCCTCCGACCTCATAATCAGCTTGATCTCACCTCTTTACACGGGCAGTCTTATGCACTGGGCTGGGGGCGTGCACAGCTCCCCTGTCCTTTGGGCACTCTCAGTTACAACTACCTGCTTATTCCCTCAATGCCCATAATTGGGAAGGGATCTCCAGGTCAGCCCACTCTGTATCATGGAGGAAGTATTCAGGGATTCAACACGGCTGTTTACCTCCTGCCAGAAACCGAGACGGCTATCATCGTAATGCAGAACTCGTCAGGTCTGGGCGATGCATGCGATTGGATTCCTCAGATGATCATCCACAAACTGTCAGGCAGTACTGAGAGCATTAAAATTCCGCATCTTGCGACTATGGCTGCGAAGGCTGCTCTATCTCTGCCAGAGAAAATTGAAGATGAGCTTCAGAAGAGACGACAAAGAGGTACCAAGCATTTGAAACTCGAGTCATATACAGGCCGCTACTGGAATGCTCTTCACAATTTCCGCATAGATGTCAGCGTGGTTAAGAGCCACCTCTACATGACCTTTCAAGGTATTGGGAACGAGACTTACGAGCTCAAGCACTATCATCACCATTCATGGACATGGAATGTGTCGCACAATGAGACTGCGAAGCTAGGACGGTATCCAAACAGACCCTGGATATCGTACATAATTGAATTCGATTGCGGGGGGCATGAAGAGGCTCAGGCGTTGCTCTGGAAGTACGATGAGGAACACCCGGAGCCGGGAGTCTTCAAATTAGAGGAAGGGTCACGCCGAGAGTGAAGCTACTTGATTGCCGGGTATAAAAAAGGGTCTTCAGAGAGGAAGTATTTCAATTTCGTTTACGCTATAAGAAAAGTCATACTATTTCCTATCCAATACCTCCAAGTATTTGACTCCCTTTTCATGCATTACCTGCTCATCCAGATCTTGGGAAGCTATGTAGCTTATAATATGCTATGCGTCAATGTCGTAAAATTCATTCGCTTAAACAGCACTATCATACTTAGCCTGGCGGACCTCCGGGGTCTTTGTGCCATATACGGAAACCATCTCATCATGGACAGTCTTCTCACTGACGATGGCGGCTCCTACCACCGCGTGATCTGCGCCACCGAACAGTGCATCCATATGTTCCAGAGGCACACCTTTAGTCTCGGGGATGCAGAACCAAACAAATGCAAAGAGCAAGATGTTAATAGCACCAAACATATACATAGCGTAGCTGCCAAGAAAGAGTTAGTACTGTAAGATTCCAGATAGACTTCGGGCAACTTACAATCCCTTGGCTGAAAGAAATATGGGAAAGATTTGTTCTGCACTATTTGTTAGTCACAGATTCTGGAGGGCGGAAAAGGAATACTGACGAAGAATGATGCTTGCGATAGACTGGCACTGAGTCGTCATAGCGACAGCCTGCGCTCGAATATTCATAGAGAAGATCTCCGAAGTCCAGATCCACACCGTCGCACCCCAAGAAGGCTTGAAGAAGAATGCAAACAGGAACATCAAGAAGACAGTTGCGATGCCTACACTTGGAGACTTGGATCCATCCTCTAGAGTCGGTGTCTCAGTGACCACAGCTGCGGCGGAAAACATGCAGACTGCCAGACCCGCAACGCCAACGAGGAGAAGAGGTCTCCGGCCCACGAGATCTGTCATCCACGTGGCGTTCAGAGTGAAGAGAATGTTAAAGGTTCCAGCTAAGGCGTTGATAAGCTGGATCTGACTGTTTGAAGTAAAGACCTTTTTGTAAATAATTGTGGAGTATGTTGCGAGCGAGTTGTTTCCGGTCAGTTGCTGTCCAATGTTCATAGTAGCCGCGAGGACTAGCCAAGTTAGCTAACGAGCATGCATAGGGAGTGAAGAACTTACGAATGCGCTTTCTCACGGATCTATCCGTCCACAGTAACTTGTATCGGGCCCAAGTGCTGTTTCCTTCTTTCTTTTCGAACGCAATGGCTTGTCGAATATCTTGCATCTCTTGGGCAATGAGGTCGGGATCGTCGCGGATTTGCAACAGGGTATTGTATGCTTCTTCTAATCTGTCATTCTGAACATACCTGCGGCTTGATCAGCATCACGTTCCAAAAAGCATCCAATCTCAGTGGGGTTCCCGAGTGCATACCATCTTGGAGTCTCAGGACAGAAGACAAGCCCCGAGATGATGATGACAGGAAAGAAGATCTGAAGGAACATGACAATCTTCCAGTCCCATTCTCCGAGCCTCTCGGCATTTTTGGAGCATGCGTAGTTGATCCAATACGCGACAAAAGATCCTATAGCGAAGTTGAGCTGCCAGAAACTCATAATAGTGCCCCGAAGCTTGGCCGGTGCTATTTCGTTGATGAAGACCGGTCCAGCTGGCATCATCAGTCCTTGGCCGAAGCCGGTGATGGCACGACCGGCGATGTAACCGCCGATGACCGGAGGTGTAAATGTCGAGATAAAGGTTGAGATGATGACAAGCACCGCGCCCGCCCACATACTCCATTTACGGCCGAAGCGGTCAGAGACCAGAGCAGACAGGAAAACGCCTGGAGATGATAAGCATTAAGCCGGCGACATAGAGTGATGGGGCCTTACCTGTGGTGATGCTGCTTACGGCCATGGCGGTATTGACTGAGCCGATAGTGGATGGCGACTGACATTAAACACTTCAGTTCAATTATACGTAAATGGTGCTTGTAGGAGAGTATCATACGGGGTTGTTGAAGTAGTTCATGAAATGAACTGATCCTTGCGCTGCGTTGAACGTAGAGGAATCATATCCATTGACAGCCATGCAGGTGCAAGGAATGAGGCACGAGAACCAGAGGTTCGCCTTCTTGGATTTGAAGAGCATAGTGGGCAAACGAGACCAGATAGACTGGGAAGAACGGTGAGATTGTTGTTGAGAAGAATAAGGTCAAAGGCTGAATGAGGTCTGGCATTTTATCTATAGATATTCCGGGGACGGGGGATCCACAATCAGGGCCAGGTCTAGAAGGACAGCATCGGTACGTAGAGTCCCGAGTTGGACAAGAAGGGTTTAGCAGCGGCCGCCCTATACCGTTGGTTTCTGACCATGCATCTCGGACCCTGGATCTGCACTGACAAGGTTAGCAGCCACTCTAACTGCTATTTCCGAACTAGTTCTCATGCAGTATAATTGTTAGTCAGCGGATTAAGTAACCCTGGATGTCACAACTCTTTCCCCTCTTTTTTTTCCATCTTGTCACAGCGTATCAAGGTCCAATCGAAGGCAGCACAGCACAATGAAACTCCCTACAGCGTGCACCAGGTGCAGAAGGCGGCGCAAAAAGTGCTTCCGGACGAAACCTGACGGCCCGTGTGATGCCTGTGCCAAGAAGCAGAACCATCAGTGCTCGCTCGTCCAGCCACCAGGTGATGTTTCTCCTCAGCCACAGCGCGTCTCGGCAGTCGAGGATCTGAACCCGCAGGCTGCTCTCTCGCATGACCTCATTGAAGAACTTGTGGAGAATTATATTTACTACATACTTGACAGGCCTCACACGCTCTTCCATCTGCCTACCTTGCGAAATGCAGTGAAGGAAGATACGTTGGGCGATGCTTTGCTTTCAGCGATACTAGCGTTTGGCTGTCGGTTCCATGATAAGCCTGAGATAGCATCGCTTGGGCCTGCGTTCATGGAAAAGTCTAAATACTTGCTGAAGCTGGATATGGAGAACATTTGTCTTGAGAATATCCAGACATGCGTGTTGCTCGCAAATTTGTCATCTTCGTCCAAGAACCCAGAGTCTGAGGCTCTGTTTGTCACTCTTGGCATTCGTATGGCTGAGATTCTTGGCTTGGACAGTCCGGATCCGGAGGACTCGGAGGTTCTACGTGAAACAAAATGCAGGGTATGGTGGACACTTTTCATGGCTGACCGTTGGAGTTCAGTTGGTCGCAACCTCCGACGCGCGATGCCGGACTTTAATCAGGAGACTCCCCTACCAATGGATGAAGACTACTTTCATCATCTGGAAGTTGACCAAGGTACGGACAGTGTCGAGAGACCCTCCCCGCCCCCTCGCACACTGGGCCTCTGGGCATACAACATCATGCTCGCAAAACAGCTAGGGCCTATTCGAGACCTGAATAAGCAGTGGAATCAGGAGGGCATCTCGGAGGATTACGTGATGCAGCGCGTCGCAGATCTAGCAGAAGGCCTGCAGCTCTGGGAAGCGGGTCTCCCCGAGGAAAAGAAGGCGACAGAGGAGAACCTCCAGGCACACAGTGCAAAGAAGCTTGGGGGACCGTTCCTCGCCATACATACAGGCTACCACCAGCATTTCGTGCTTCTGCTGTTCAGGTTCCTGGATCTTAATCGGGCGCAGACACCCAAGACGATCGAGTACGCTGAGCTGTGCAAGTATCACGCAAGGTCGATTAGTCAACTCGTCAAACTGTCCCGCCAAGTTCCGAACTGCGCGATGGTGTTTGGAGGCGTGGGATACATGACTGTTGCGTCTTCAGCAGTATTACTGCATACGCTCATTTTCGGGCAGCAGGATGACACGGCTGATATACGGGCCAAGCTGGAGTCCAATTATGAGACCATCTATGCGCTGCAAAAATACTGGCCTTCGATTCAAAACTCGGTTAGTAGAGAGATTTGTGTTAGTGGTTAGATTCTGACGAGTGTAGGTAAAACGCCTTGAGTTGTTTCAAAAGACTTGTGTGAGGCCTGCTGCGATGCAAACCTACAAGTTTGACAAGTGGATGGTGAGGTTTTTGGTGGAACATCATTTGCCGCTGGATGAGCCTGAAGGGGATCTATCGCCTGGTGCGGTATAACATGGCATTTGGGTTGCAGAGTGAATATTTGCATTGATAACGGCGTACACAGTGAATGGGTTGTTGGATTTCTTTGTCATTATATTCGTCTCGTCGTTTCGATCGGTCGGTGGTGCTGGAAGCTTGGGGAGAGAACAGAACTCAGACGTGAGACGAGGGGACGGCTGACCATGATATAAAGCGATAAGGGGTCATATTTATCTTTTCGGGCCGTATCACAAAGTCCCACAGATACCAAACAATAGCAAACTACTGAATTCTCTGATCCATACGCTAACCAACGTATCGTGAATTTGCGCACCCTAGAGTCCCTAGTTTCGTTTGTCGACGTCCCATATCACCCAGCTAATCCCGGATGCCAAAACTAAACTAGTCCATAAGCGTTTTCCTGTGTGTGGGGTCAGCGTCGGGATATGCCTGTATAACCCGACGTCTGACAAGTGTCGGGAATCGCTCCAAGACCGCCCCTGCAAAGACACCGTCGGGATTTAGCTGCTTAGACCGACAACCACAAAGCGGCGGGATACAGCCCAAGACCGCGACAAAGCGGGGCGGCTGAAAAACACAGATCGTCTGCTCGTGAGTCGTGACATGGATCTATTGGTGGACTTGATGATGGGCTGATGCCACGACCACAGAGCGTAGCACGTGATGCACACTCTCCAGGCCAAGTCCCTGCTCAGCGAAGGTTTCAGTAACGCAGCCAAGTGGCGTGAGCATCAGCCTGAGGAACTGGCAAAGCTTGTTACGCCCGTTGCGAACTGTCAACTGCTCTTGGCGGAGGCGAGGAATGTCACTGAATGCGGGGCCCCAAGTGCAATTTCTTTACACCACAATCTCTTCACGTGTAAGCAATTGAACAAGACTGCTACACAAGGTGTCTCGCCAACTCAGCAAGGAAAAACCCCCATGTCATCCTCGCATCTAGACTCTTTTCACAAGTGCGTAAGCAATCAGATAACGAAAAACGAACCCTCGGATAATCCCGTTGCATATCCCACCAACTCATGCAGTCGAAAACACCTAATCCCTGCCCCGACATTGTCGTATAGCGAGTGTCACTAACCTGAATCGTCTGGCCCCAAAAAGTTCCCACTCTGACAGCCCTAAAGAACAGAAGCCGCCATCCCTGTAACTTTTTACTTGGCAGCTTGTATAGGTCAAAGCCACAGTTATGATGAGATTAGCTGGGGGATTTCACTCCGTATTGTGTAACCTCTTGTCTTAAAATAACATTCTCAGCTTTTTTTTCTTGCGTACCTCTCTTAGACTTGCCGGATTGAACCCCAACTAGCGGTTAATTAGCTTGCAGCCTGAAACTCTCAGGGTTAAATAGGAAGCTGTCTTACATAAATGTTAAATAGCACTCTTCCCTTCTTGTTCATACCAAGACTTTGTCTCTCCCTTTTTCGTATTTGCTACAACATCTACATCTCAATCTACTTTGCCACGAGGACTTCTCTTGGTTATACCCACCAGACCTGACTTCTGGAGTCATATACCGTATATACACGCCATCATGAGTCCCTCATGCAGGTCTATCAAGCCTCGCTTCACATCACTATCGCCAAGCCCTGAAATTACAGAAGGGCCGAGAAAGGCTGATAGAGCCTGTGAGAAGTGTACGCGAACCAAGAAGAAATGCGATAAGTCGCTACCCGGCTGTTCTCGTTGTAAACGGTATGTAGAAATCTGCCCAACTTGAAGGGCTATTCTCGGTTTTTCTAACTGGTCAGACTCAGGAACAAATGCTGTTATGACTATGTATATACGCCCTCAGTGACAACGGTCATAAGGCCGGAGAATGCCATAAAGTCTCCGCCTCACATACCGGGGACGCTCAAGCCATTTCTTGATATTTCGCGTTCCATGATTTTGAGCCTGCTTTCCTCAAGGAACGCCATCCCGAGCCATTCTGTTCAACACTACTTGGAGACTATAAATCCCTACCTTACTATAGTCCATCCAGAACTCTTCTCTTTACGCACCAATATTACTGGATCTGATTCGTTTTCGGACCAAGAGCCTCAGGATCCTGCGACTACGCTTTTAGTCGTGTGCATGCAACTCTTTTCTCAAAACGACGATTCAGGTATCAAAGGAGAAGAGAATGCTCACAGAGCGGTCTATCGGTCTGCCAAGCAAATATTGAGCGTGCTGCGAGCCATTGAAAGCCCAAGTATCCAGCTTATCCAGTGTTCTATTTTACTCGCATTCTACGAGTATACCCACGAGGATCTCGGGCGTGCCTACGTCAGTATTGGAGATGCCAATACTATGGTTTCAATTCTACACGTGGGGCCCGGGAAGTACCATGAGGATGAGCGGGAAGCTATAGTACCCTATGAGGAAGAAGAACGACGCTGCGTTTACTGGAGTCTTTTCGTCCTCGATCGGTTAGTCCAAACCGATTACTCTCTTCTTCATATGCCGCACCAGATACCGCCGCCAGTTGTATCTCCTCCCGCGGCTGATGACCTTCTACCGACGAACCATTTACTTTGGTACGATGAGGGCCAGTCGCCTTACTACATCACTCAGCGATATCCTGCAGATACAGACTTTTCGGTGCCTGTCGGGCCTTTTCAGAGGAATTGCCAGTATGCCATGCTCTACCCTGGCATATCACCCCCTCAATCTCCTGCAGGTCCAACAGCCTTTGAAATGGGAAGTCATATTGTCACCTCACCCTCGGTGCTGCCTATTAGTATCTTAGACCTATAGGCACTTTTCGGCTTTCACGAACTGATATCTCGTATTTTGAGTCATTGTCACTGTATTATAGCTAGGCGCTTGGAGTTATTCTCTCTCTCGGGAAACCCTCTTAAAGTACACTGGCTTAATGCCACTTTGCAAAGCCCAATTAACACCATTCACCGTCCTGGACTCTTCATGACGATAGAAACTTAGAACAAATTGATCCCATGTGAACCAATCAATAAATTCTCGAACAACAAACTCTTTGCGTGAAGAAGGCAGGAATCCCAGCTTATCTCCAGCAAAGTGAGTTAACCGATGGTGTTGCGATGCAACGTCGTTAACAGCCATGATCACGCTCTCAGTTGTGTCATGTCTGATATCCAGCGTCATTTTCAACCCGGGATTGACGTACTTTCCCACATAGTCCTCAAGATTGACATCAACTTGCTCTTTGCTTCTCGCCTCATTTCGAAAATACTTAAAGTCTGCTGCTATACGGGCATATCTCTCATACTCAGTCTTGGCCCTCTCTTTCGAAACTTCAGCGAAGTCAACCGGCGGCTGGAGGTCAAACATTGCCTGTGAAATAGCTTGCGCAGACCAGTCTGGTCCATCTCCCAAGCCATGAGAATTACTCAACGCCACTATCGCCGACTTCGTCTCTGGGAACAGATAGAAAGCTGTAAGGTATCCCGACATACCGCCGTTATGATATAGAACAAGTCTTGGTCTTGACGTTCGACCAATTACGTGTTCTCGCTGTGGGCCGTTGAGAGAAAGCATGCCTAGTTCTGTTGATGGAATCATGGCGCGAGCAAATCCAAGACCGTATGTATTCTCGCCAATAGAAGACGTAGTAATGTTACTCTTATGTGATACGATTGTCGGTACCTCTTTGAGGACAGAAGGCTCATGGTGAATCGCATCGAGGAGAGCTTTGGCCCATTTCATCATGTCTGATACATTGGACCAGACACCTCCAGCTGGTCCCATAAGAGTATCATCAGCAGCTGTGTCAACTGGCTTTTGTCTGTGTAGCGAGTAGTCGTCAAGGACAACATGAGGTTCTGCGACATTATCATCTGGTAGCTTTGTTCTATTTGTGACAGTTCGGTGCATTCTAAGAGGTTCCAGGATCCTTTCCTTTAGAAACTCGTACCATGGCCGACCTGATTGTTCCTCAATGACTGAACCAGCCACGGCGTACATGTAGTTGTTGTAATGGAAGCCGCTTCGTAGGTCATGAACCGGAGGTAAATGGCTCACAACGTCAAGTAAGTCCTTCTTGTCAAGGATATAGTCGCATTCTACCCCCAGCCATGTAAGGTCCATATGCGCTAGCCCAGTATTATGCGAGAGCGCATCTTGAATAGTTGCTCTTTCGCCGATAACAGGATCCACAACACTGCGGAACGGGATGTAGCTCTGCAACGGCTTTGCCCACTCCAACTTCGCTTCGTCAACGAGAATACCGCAACAGGCAGCGGTGAAAGCTTTCGTGAGTGAACACAGTAGATAGTTGGTCTCTGAATCAGCGGGCTCTCGGGACTCTACGTCGCGGAACCCTCGACTTCGAGTAAAGACGACTTCTCCGTGATGAAGAACACCGATGCTGATGGAAGCTGACCGAGTGTTATGTTGAATTTGATCGAGGATAGGACACAAAGCTTCGATTCTAAGAGAATTTAGTAACGTCATCCTACTATCAAGGCACTATGGTTATCCTACCTAGACCGCACTGCATCTGAATCCGCGTCCGCGGCCATTTTGCCGTGTTATACTCTGCTATTGGATGAGAGGCTATCTTCTCGAGAGAAATCCCAGGCAAATGGATTTGTAGCTGGATTACCGAATTCTAGAAGGGCTTTCTCGGGTAATGTCGGTCAAACTTGCGATGAATCATGGGACTCAGCGCCACGAAACTCAGCCCTACCTCACCCTCCCAACTCAACTAAATGTCTATAAGCTTTGGTAAGAGCCACGCGACTTTGGTTCCTTCACTTCCATCTTCTGTTCCAGGATCTGGTTTTAGACCATGGGGTTGCTGCTGGTACTTGACTTCTCGTATTATTACTTAAATATTGACTCAAACTTCTGGTTAGATCTCCCACCTATTCAATGGCTATTTACACTTTGGGCCCCTCAGCCTGTAGATCAAACGCCATACCCACGGCTCCAAATGTCCCCATATGCATCGCCTGTATAACATTCTTCATCGGCGTCGCGCAATCCCCCGCTGCATAAACGCCTTTGACATCGGTGGCTCCATATGGTGGTGTAACTTTGATATCTCCACCGGGCGACAACTCCACACCCAATTGCTCAGCAAACGGGCCATTAATCTTCGTAGGCGGCTTGTGCGCAAGGAACGCCTCGTGAGCCGAGCTTTCATCTGCAAATGTGATAGTGACTCCGCTACCTTCAGGACCAAGAACGAGAGAAGCGATCTCTCTGTTATCTATTGTGATACCCGTATCATTTTCTCCGAGGACGTCTGCCACTGCGTTCTGCATGGTAGTGTTGTTTGAGGTGTAGATCACAACTTTCTGGGTCATCTGCTTGGCACTGCGTGCGAAGGCAGTGGCTGCTGCGGGAGTAGTGTTCTGGCCGATGGCAAGGACTCCAGCGGAGGGTTTTCCGGTGTCTTCGTAGCCGTGACAGAAGAGGCAGTGATAGCTGCAGGGGTCAGTATTATTCAGTATATCAGAATGGGGGGAAACTCACATAGCATGACCCCAGCACTCAGCATATCCCTTGATATCAAGCGGCAAATCAGTGACACCAGTAGCAAGCAAGACTTTCCTGCCAGTGAACGTCGTCCCATCTGTAGCCGTGGCTGCAAAATCGCCCGAGCTCGTCTTCTCGACCTTGGCGATTTCGCGATCCTCAAATGAGATGGTCTTGTACCGCTCTGAGATCTCCTTACGAGTCGCGGCCCTAAAGGCAGCGGAGTCTTTGTGGTCCCACGTGGGTATGGTGTGCATATGCACTGAGCGCGCATTGCGGAAGAGAGAGCTATTGAAGACGATAGCAGTGTGTAGTTGGCGGGCAAGGGCGAGCGCTGCAGATAGGCCGGCGGGGCCTGCACCGATGATCAGGACGTCAACGAGAGGCATGTTTTCCAGGCTTGTGTCTGTGGATGTGAAGTACTTGGTTATGAGGTTGATGGTGAGACTGTGTAAGAAAGGCATGTTAGTGAGGAAGAGGAGAGCTCTATGTGATATATACTATATGCTGGCAGTAATGCTTTGAGAATCAACTGATTAACCTCATCGTATAGGGATTACCTCAATCGTCTGATTAGCTCTCTTTGAAACCTTCCCTGGAGGGTTTTGAAGGCAGGGGCCGGTAACCTTCGCCTGTCGCCGCACCAAGATCCACGTTTTAAGATCATACCGGCAGTGCAGAAGGCTAAAGGCTGCAGGGGCTAATTAGTGATCGAGAGAAGTTTTAGTGCGAGACTAGTAATACATCCGTAGAGTAGTATCTGTACTCTGGCTGTATACAGACCTTCCTTGCATCTCCGAGAAGACTACTAATTCTCCGGAGACTTCAGTTCCTCCGGAAGTGTATTCATTGGCGAATTCGCCTTGTATCTTCCAGGAAGCTGAACCCCTCTCGTAAATAGATGCTTCTAACAGCAAGTAGAGTGCCCTCCCCTGGATACCTGCAGTATTGCCCTCGCGTTATGTCATGTAATGTCTTCTAACTCTTATAAACTCTCTTCTAACTGCAGGGGTGACTCAGCCACAATTGCACACAAAGCACCGCCCCTGAAGATCGACGAGAACGACTGAAGATATTCTGAATCTGTACGTCTTCAAAATGCAGGTCACAGGTAACCCCATTGAAGGCCTCGAGTTATGGCTTAGATTGTTCGAGTGATGCCCCCCGACGGATGACATTAGGCTGCCACCACCAGGCTATCAGCAGAGAGTAATTATTCATGAAGAGTCAATGAAGCGGCTCGCGGGAACCGATGGTCAGTAATAGCATCGCGAAAAGTGTTAATATTCACCAGCATTGGAAACGTTGTGGTGGGGTTGAGCCACTTTTGGTGTCACCGGCCTAACATCCCACCGTAAGATGGAACTAGCCGGAAACAGAACATTATGGGCACGGCGGATACCGAGAGCTAGCAAAAACCCTCCGAGGATGGTTTCCCATTAGTTTGCTGACCAGTGACGCGCTTACCCTCGCACTCGACTGATTGTTTTGAGCCTCAGCCAACTTCCCTCTCCCCCAATTGCTCACTCTCCTTGCCGTGCAGCCCGAACATTGATCCATCCTTTCTTCATACGACCCCCCCACTACCCCAAGACTCCGACCGGGTTCTGTGTAACCCTGTATACAGCCATGGCCTCGACGATCCATCCGTCGCAAAGACGCCTGTCTTGCGATGTTTGCCGGCGGCATAAGACGAGATGTCTACGCATCAAGCAGGACGACCCAAAATGTGCGCGATGCACTATGCTCGACGAAGAGTGCAATGTTGGAGGGCCGAAAAAGGTTGGGAGACCGAGGAAGTCAGACTCAGCGCGCGCAGGCAAGGAGTCGACTGAGCAGCCCCAAGCGAAACCAGTTCGCTCGCAGAAGAGACGGACGACCGTAAGGAACCAGCAGAGGGTCCCAAGCCCTACGAGCGTGTCGCCAGAATCGGATATCTTCCTGGAGAGCATGATATTCTCACCAATAACTATTCCGACAACCATACCAGCAAGTATAACAACAACCACCATCTCTATAGCTGCACCGCCGGTTGAAACCACCACAAACACTGTCTTTGCCCTTGAGTCATCTTGGCCTACTCCCGGAGCAACTGAACTGCAGCCTTCGTCATTCCCCGAGCGACTGCCGTCAAAGATCTCAAGTTGCTTCAAGCATAGCTCCGCCTTTGCCGACTACGACTGGAACATAGACGAGAACGACGTGTCAACAACGAAGCCAAGTCAGCTCGACCTCACAGTCATATGCTCCGACCCGGCGCGGCTAGTGATCCCAGAGCTCGGGTCCCCTACGGGCAGTATCGAGCTGTCCGACGCCTTATCCAAGCTGTCCAAGCTCAACAACGACTTGCACATCCGAATGGCTGCCATAGAATCCCATCGGTCCGTCATGACCCTAAGCAGTATTCTCTTTCGCGAAGGCCCGCTGTTCATCGAGAACCTCACGCTCGGAGAGTTCACGTTGGGGTCAACACAGGATCTCTTTCAAGTGCTATCACGGCTTCTCAATAACCGAAGGTGTCATGCGCCACTTGAAAGTGCGCACATGCTCGATATTGTGAACCTGCCAGGGCTGGACGGTCAGTCTTCCTCGCCGCATTCCTACGGAGATGGACATAATGGACCAAGCCCCAGCTTTGCCTCCCCGTTCCCATCCGCCTCTCTGCAGCCGCTACTCGCTCCCCTTGTCTTGACCATCACAGCCGTCTTCACCCAGCTCATATCCCTCCACGAGGTTCTCCTCAAGCATATCACCCTCTGGCTCACTGCCGAACCCCTCAGGCCCATCTCGGGACTCCATTTTGGCGAGGCCTCACCACAGGATCTCTGCGCGCAGGGAATTCGTTATTCTACCGCCTCCCTCAGTTTCCTGGAGAGAATTGAGCAGATCCTTGGCATCACCGGGCTGCCCGAGTGGGGAGAGCCGGGCTTGTTGTCGATGCAGCAGATCGATGTGCTCTGGAGCGTGCTAGATGGCGGCGAAGGCGTCGCCCCGGGTCACGGCTTTATGCGGCCGGCGTATGTGAAGAGGTCGCTCTGGAAGGCATTGTCAGTCATGAGTCGAGTCGTGCCGCCGTAAGTGGCTCGGGCAGACGACATAAGAACCATTGAAGTACATGTCATGTTCAATAGACAAAGGAGTGACGATACCAAGACAGGAACCAAATACCGAAATGAAAATACTTCTCGAGCGTGCCTTGGTAAACTTCATAAGTCGATAATCGCGGATAGTACAGACATAAGCGGGCGGTGAGAGTCTATGCTGTTCCAAGGTTTGTGTTTAGCATGAGTAGAAGTTGATATACATACATGCCATTAAATTCCTAGCCTTGAAAGTCCTGCATAAAAAACACAAACTGCCTCATATCTCTCATGGCTCTATGGGCCCTGGCTGGTCATAGCGAGCATGAATGGAGCTTATAGCGCTACTACCTCCGGCAGTGAGTGGAGGCTTCCCCGAGATGGGACGGACGACCCGCGTGCCCTATAAGGCTCAGTGGAGCATCCCTGTTAGCTACATCCAACCAACGTCCAACATGTTCTGGCGAGGTCTCTGCGCCTGCAGCTTGGTTGCACTCAGACCCATGAGCCGACTTCGGCATTTACGGAATTCGTCTGATCCTCTCGGCACCCTGGGCTTCAGTGTTTGTGTCAAGGTGCCGAGAGCCGATTCCGGAGATCCGGATAACACTGGTCCAGCGGTGAACTATCGAAAGTGGCACAAGCTATCTCTGGCCAAGTGATTACTGCTGATACATTTGTAGCATTCAAATCCCAACCGTTGACTGCAGCTGAATAACTGCGGATGTCAATTTCCAAAAGAGACCAACACTGCATTAAGAATCTTACGTGGCCTGCAGTTTCACGAACGCCACCTTTCAGCATCTCCTCTTCCAAGCCATATCTGTCTCACTCCCAGTCAGTCAATTGGCGCCCAGACGTACACCTCGACTCATTGTTTTCACCAAAGTCCCAGGGCTGATCTCGTCATACCAATAAATTGGCTTGGCGTTCTCACATCAGATTTTAAAGGGGCTCTAGCGAGGCCCCAACTGTGCAACCAACCTCGTAATCTTAGCCCTGTAATTGGAGCTCCTCTCAATTGCGGCTTACCATCGCTGAAACCATCTAACCTCTTTAGGTGTAGCTAGCAAAAACGTTGAATTAATTGTCTCAGTTTGTTATCTCCGTGTTGATTCTCTTAAAAATGCCCCAGGCCCGCTTTGACTGTGACAACACGGTCTGTTCATTTTTGTGACATTTTGGAGTGAGATAGTTGCAGAAATGTCGTTGCTTGACACTCTAGACTCGTCGTCCACGAGAATCCTATTAGGATGTCTTTTATTAGCAGGCATCGTCTACACCCTCTACCGCTCAATGCTACCCCGTCCCTTAGCGGACATCCCCTATAACGTCTCCGCGACCAATCGTATCCTAGGCGATCTCCCCGACGTCAAGGCATTCGGGAGCTTGACCGACTGGTTAGCGACGCAGGCTATTCAACACCAATCACCGTTATTCCAGGCTTTTATCCGCCCTTTTGGGAAGCCGTGGGTTGTTGTCGCTGATCATTATGAGGCCGCTGAGATTTGCACGCATCGGGTGAAGGAGTTTGATAGAGGGACGTCGAGCACTGCTATTTTTCATTGTGTTGTGCCCGGGGCGCATATCACGCTTACGAGTTCGGATCCGCAGTTTAGGAAGAATAAGGAGCTTGTGAGGAATTTGATGACCCCGTCGTTCTTATCAGAGGTGAGATGAGATGATAGTATCTGGGGTAATGATTAAAACTGATTTGAGCCAAGGTATCTGCGCCTGAGATTTACGACAAGTTTTCTCGGCTGGTTGAGCTCTGGGGTATGAAGACAGAACACGCCAATGGTCAATTCTTTTCAGCCTCAAAGGATGTACACAACGCCGCTCTTGATATTATCGTATGCGCAGCCTTTGGCCTCGACACTCAACATACCCAACTCGTCAAAGAGATTCAAGAACTCACACCAGACACCAACAATTCATCAAGCAAGATCGACGGCGAAGTTGCGTTCAAGGAACTCCCTCTCAATGAAGAGCTCAACGCCCTGGCTACTGTCGCTGAGAGCGTCGCCAAGATCATCAAGACGCCTTCTCCGCCGCTGTTCCACTGGATGTATCGAACCTTTTCAGCGAAACTGAAGCACGCCTTTGTCCTTACCAAGCAATTGCAACAACGAGAAATCGCGAATGGTATTAAGAGAAGAGCTAATGGAGAGGCTATGAAATGTGCGCTCGATGAGATCTCTGTTCGGGAAAAGGCGTTGGCGAAGAGGGAGGGGAGAGAGCCGGATTATTACTCTCAAGTTATCACTAGTGAAGTAAGTGCCAGTGTCCTATGTAAGGTGATGGAGAGAATTGCGCTAACACGTATCGTCAGTTGATGACTTACCTGATCGGCGGCCATGAAACAACGTCCTCAGCTGTGCGATGGGGCCTGAGCTATCTCAGCGCCGAGCAAAGAGCTCAATCCGAACTTCGCAATGCGCTTCAACAAGCTTATCCACATGCTAAATCTGAGCGACGTCCACCTTCACTCACTGAGATCCTTCAAACTCGCGTTCCTTACCTCGATGCAGTCGTCGAAGAGATTCTTCGTTTATCATATCCTTTTGGCATGACTCTCAGAGAAGTCCAAGTTGACACACAGATTCTGGGTGCACGCGTACCAAAAGGCACAACAGTTGTCTTCTTATCAAACGGTCCAAGCATATTATCTCCTCCAATCGACTTCGACGAGTCACGAAGTAGTGAATGGGTCAAATCTCGGAAACTAAAGCCTTTGGAGAAGGATTATGACTACTCGACTTTCAAGCCTGAGAGATGGCTCAAGACGGCTCCTGGTCTAGATGGGAAAGAAGACGTAAGCTTTGACCCACAAGCGTTCCCGATCCAAGCTTTTGGTTTAGGCCCTCGAGGGTGCTTTGGTAGGAGGATGTCGTATCTCGAGATGAAGATCTTCTTCACTCTAGTCATCTGGACGTTTGAGTTGTTGCCGTTGCCAGCTGATGTTGCGAAGCCGAAGCCAGTTTCGTCTTTGACTAGAAACCCTGATAGAGTGTTTATCAAGCCGCAGAAGGTGGTGTTGTAGATGGAAAGGTAGAAGGATATAAACATATATAAAATAGATGGACTGCTATGCTATGCTGATGCAGCGCCTATGCTTGTAAGATATTCCGATGCAGGCCCGTAAAACAGTGCCAATGCCGATTCAACGAATAGAACTTCCAAACGCCGTCATTTCGATGTCCCCGTCTCACTCACGCTCCCAAACTTACTATCAACCTTCGTCGTACTAGGTTCACTCAGCAAGCCCCCTGTATCATGCAGAATCAAATCATCCGGCTCCACCAAAGTAGTTCCATCAGTCCGCGACATCTTGATAGTCGCAAGAGATCTTTGCACAAATATTCCTTCTGTGCTGCTGCTTGACCCTTGGGGTAGAATGTTCCATGACCTCGCTCGTGCTGCGATAGCGCGGAAGATCGGTTGCATATGAGGCATACATGCTACCAAGATGCCTACGCCGCTTTCGATATTGGACCATACGACGAAGCCTTGTGCGTCGGCTGTTGTTTTGACCATTAGAGTAAGAATTTGGTATGAATGGGAGCTACCTACATGATGCGTTCAAGGTTCTTGTGAAGTCAAGTAAGTAAGGGATGCGGATACAACTGGCTGCAATGAGACTAATAAATGTTAACATTAGATCAACGTTACAAGGGGCAAACGGAAGTCTTACAATATTCCGACGCCAAATATCACCATAACACCGGCCTTCTTCTTCGGCTGAAGTCCCAAAGAATACAACTGTGTCAACGGTAGCGCAAACATCCAAATATCAAGAGCAATATTGACGCCAGCGTGAAAAAAGATGATCGCTGGGATATTAAGTGTCTTCCCGCGGGGTGGATAGTCTTTCCATCCATCCCAGAGTAAGTGAATTGGCTGTCGCTGTAGTGCGCCGCATATGGTGACGATGATTGTCGTGACAATGTTGAAGGCGATAGTATACTTGATGATCAATCTGAACTTTGGATCGGGAAATGTTCGGAGGAAGAAATAGAGTATTGAGAGTTTGATGAGGCAGAGACTCAGAACGTAGGCGTATTGAACGACGAGGAGATACTGTTTGTGTTAGCTGACGTTAATGGGTAGGTATATGGACTTACTATATGAAATGTGGTGATGGTACTGTCATCAAGTGTCCAAATATTCCGGCCCAAGCCTGCAAATGTCACTGTACATAACCATTAATGAGTTAACTAGGCATTGTATGATACAGAACTCACTCAGGCCCATTATGATGCATTGAACTCCGGTGAAGACCTAGCAGGGTCAGTAAATCAGCAATTCACATGATGAACGTCCTTACCGACGCGGCGATAATGAGGTAATCATCAGCACCCCATTGTGAGAAGCGATACGATTTCGTGACAGTTCGAAGGACGATTGAAAACACTGCTATCCCAAGGATCGTGTAGTTTATCCCCCTAATGTTGTGATCGTTGTCAAGCTCTGGTCTGCCGCAGTTTGTTTGGGAAAGTTTGAGAAAGTCTGCCCATCAACAGTCAATGTGAGTATTCTGATCCTGGTAAAGCCAACATTGAGAGGTCCTACCGAACAAGTCTCGTATCGGGCATGACGTGTGGATACAGCTAGCTACCGTATTGCTGAGCTTGTGATCATGGCATATTCGTTCTTTGTTCTCGGTCGAGAATTTCGGCTCATCCACGAATCGCGTGAAACATTTGATCTACAGACTGATTAACGAATCCACAGCGCGAGATAGATGGGTTATACGCACAGCGCATTGCGACGCGTCTTCTAGCCGTTGATCAGTGGTCGGTGAACTAGCGCCGGCCTGCGGGAATATACACGGTAAAATGAGAATAAACAAACGTAATATCGCGAATAGCTTCATGGTGGTCTACCGCGCAAGCGAAACATCGAGCATCCCAAGAACTTTAAAACCCGCGGGATGACGGGGTAGACTTGTCTCATTAAGAATTAAGGGGCACGGACTAAGTTGGTTTCGAAGGTGGTTTTGCTTTGTCGACGCTAAATCAGTCATACCATGTCGATTGGTCTGGATTAGACGAGATCTCCGTACTCTAAACCAATAGGCCGCCAATGAGGCTGCTCATCACACCGAAAGGAGCTAGGGTGAGGGATCTTCATGGGATATGCTTATGCATTCCAGGGGTTACAGATTAGGCTTGTTATTGCTACGCTTTTGACGGGGAGATTGGCGGGGGGTTCTTGGCAGGGCCTGAATTGGCGTTTGGCTTGTCTGTTGGTGGTGAGTATGAGTCTTGGCTGCGGCAATGTTGCCGGCAGGGCGAGGCATTAGAGAAGCACGGTGTCTACTTGCGATGGGTATGATTTTATTGATCTGAGGCGTCCAGATATGATCTCCAATAAACTAGGCGGCTTCAATGAAGGATGATTTTGCAGGTACGCCGCAGAGTGAAGGAGTGCATATTGAAGACTCGCGACGTGTTTCACAGATACAGATGCGAGTTATGAGGGTCGGGGCAAAGTCCGGGGAAGTTCGTTGACGCAGACTCATTCAGTGGCTGACGGACATGCCGGATATTTGCTGGAGGCTGTAGGGTTGAGATATTCGGATGCCGGCTGAACTTTGTTGTTCATGGAATGAAGGCTTTGTGTATCATTTATGTCCGGTGATCCACATCATTTCCGGGTACGATCTGGCATCTGTCTAGGTCCGGTATGGCGCACGTTCTGGATGCGTTCAGTCTGTGGAGGGCTACAGACAACGGAGGGTTTGTGATATGCAACATCACACAGAGTAGATTAGGAATGATTGTTGGTAGGCGATGTAAAATTGATGGAAAGCCGATTTGTTCCGCCTCAGGTGTATCAAACTGGGCATATCTCGCGCCAGCATCAGACGCAGTTTTGATCCAAGGAGTAACCAACTCTAAGTTGAGATGAGGTGGTATAAAGGCACCCAAAAAAGCCACAGTATCTGAAGCATGAGTAAAAAGCTACACGTGAGCTGTCACATAGCCCCGATTGATCGCAGGCTGTAGTCAATGCTGTAAATCCCATCGCGAAAACTCACAGGTCTAGGGTTGGTAGCTTTGCTCAGACAGATTAGATAAGCGGGAAATTCACATCGTCAGCGGGAAATGCTCAGTGGGTACATCTGACGATCCAATCAAATTGAGTAAATGCTGCCAAGTCTTGACGAACTGGAGCTGCTAACATCAAAATTTGCTCAAGCAACCGATAATTATGGGAACGGTTCCGAATATGTGGAGTTTCAGATCTATATAAGTCTGGCCTTTCCGGTACTCGGCATTCCATTGAGTCCGAAATTGTGGCAGTATTTATTAGAAGCGTCTCCCTTTTTCAGCACCTTGAGGCCTGCTGCTCAACACCAATCATGTCTCGGATATCACCTCTTTTTCGCCAACGGCTAATCCTCGCCGCCAAAGCAGCCGCTGGGGTCTCAATAACCGGCGCAGCAGGTTTTCATCTCGTCACAAGAAAATGCTACTTTGAACCTTTTGAGCCTGAAAATGGAAAATCGTTGTATGAGCATCCGCTGCTGAAGCAGATTAATCCTTGGAACAAACCGGGCTCTGCCGACTCGTGCGTGAGAGAAGTGCCGTTCGACAAGTTGGATAAGGTGCTTTTGGAGGATGCGAAAAATGGAGGAACAAAGTTGGTTGAGAGATTCATTGCGGGAATGTGGGGAGGATTCGGTAAGGGTCAAGAAAAAAACGTTGATTTATCTTTGGTGCTGATGATGAGCAGGATATGGTATCCAGAGAAGAATTATGACATTCTTCAAGAACGAGACGAACAAGGGCGACCTATGGGAGAAGAAGGATCTTCTAGCATCTACCTATGAACCAGGTATGTTATTGCTAATTTCCCGGTTCCATCTTCTGACATGTAATAGGCACATATTTCACCAACCATTTCATTGTTCTATCAAAAACACCAACATGCATCACAATGAGAGGCTGCTTCGACCCTCATCAATCACCTCCATCACCAATGGACGTCGATAATCTCGTTGAGATCCGCGCAGAGCTTGACGAAGCAAGGCGAATGGCGGTTCTCAAACTTCAGGTCATCACATTTGATGGAAGAAAAGAAGCGAGTGACAAGGAGGATCCTTTTGGTGGGGTTGGAGGATGGCTTCATAGACGGTATTCTACGTTGCTCGTTGAATCAGGAGCTAGGAACTGCTTGCTATGAGTATTTGGAGGACGATGTGCTATCAAGAGGAAACTCACGCGTAGGGTTTAAAATACCTATAGGTACCTAATAATAACTTAATACCCAGTTACCTAAGTATATAGTTAGGTAAGT
>JABEEJ010000547.1:0-13780 GCA_013363135.1 Fusarium brevicatenulatum
TCCAAGTACTTTAGATCTTCCACATTAATAGGGCCATCTCCTAGAACTCGTTTTGCTCGGTAGAAGTGCTGCCCGTTGGGAAGAATATACACCTCATCGAGCTGGGGAAGATGGCCCATCATGTCGACGACCAGAGACTTGATGAAAGTGATCTGCGTAGCTCCGTAGTTGTTGAGGAAGATCTCGTTGATGTTCTCGTACTCTTCGTCTCGATAGATAACGTTGCGACGAAATCCCGACGTGATAGAGAATGCAAAGCGTCGGAGATGGCGCAGGTCAGATTCCGCCATCCGCGCAAGAGTGAGTATAGCATTATCCTGCAAAGTTTCAGTTATTAGTATCGATTTTGGCGTTCAAAGGATCCATTCAGGGGTTTTGGTTACCTACATAATGATACAGCCCATCTTGGTCGCGACGTACTCCATTCTGGACAACGCTGTTATGCTTGATTCTGTTGACAAGAACCAACTGCTGTAAGAAGCAGAACCCATAACGGCCGATTTCGAACACCTCGGTTCTAGTTATGAGATGCCCGTTAATGAAACGTCGCCCTTCATTACCAGCATATAAAGCTGGTATCTGGCTCTGAGTTTCAGAGAGAGAGGTCAAGAAGTTGACGATGCCAGGGTAGTGATCGAAGTCGACACATCGAGCTTGCGAGGGACCACACATCTTCATGAGGGTTAATAGAAGCCCCTTGCGGGACCCCAAATCGTGGCCACCACCGATGAGGCGGACATCGCGGAGGTTTGCCTCTACCAAGTCCTGCCTCAACAACTGAGTCAGGTCTGCGCACTTCGATCGGAAATTGTCATTGGACTTGAACTTGACAGATATCCCAACGAGCCCTGTGAGTTCTTTGATGGCTTGTGCGATTCGTGGGAGGCAGCGGACGTCATCGAAGCCCTGCCGATGGTCGCGAGCAGTTCGGGAGCCAAGGACTGGTACAGCTTCAACTTGAATGTCAAGGAACCAACGAACGTTGGAAGATTGTAATGTTGCTGAAGTTTGACTTTGAAGCATATTTAATCGCTGACCTGGGGAGAAACACACCAGGATGTTCCTGTTGATCAAGGAATTTCCCGAGTCTCTCGGCGACATGGGACATGGTGCCACACAGGCGAGCAGTCTTAAAAAATTCATTCTCATAAATATGTCTAAGGGAGGAGTTCACTTGGGTGAGGTTCTTGAGATCCTGTCTTTCGAGCGTGTTTGCCATGGGTCTTGCCGCCAAAAGGCACAGAAAGTTCTCCATTTCGTTGATACTCTGATCGTAAGAGCGGTTTCAGGAAAATAAAACACAGATGAGAGCACAGAGGCAGAAAGAAGCGTTCGTTCGTAAAGATAATCGCTCGCTGAGGTTCAAAGTCTGCGGAGGTTGACGATGATGTGTGCTGGATGAAGGAGAGAAAGAAGATCAAAGGGGGGGCTCTAAGAGAATAAACAGCTACCTAAGGCAACTAATGCAACTGGCAAATAAGGCAAAAGGAAACGAACAAATGTGAATAAATATTGCCTTAGATAGTGGTAAAGAATGCTAGCCAGTGGCAGTGAAATGACTGTGAATCGGCGACCCAAGGCGGGCTCACTAGGTACCTTACACTACGCATTCTGACTTCTACCTCAGTTATTTCTCTCCCACACATATTTGCCCAAGAAGAAACTTCCACATACGCAACATTATTGAACATTATTATCGCAGTAGTTTCTATTGCCGACACCCAACGCATACATCAAACAGCACCGACCTCTCAGTGAACAAACAGTAAGTATTACCATGTCCATCTTCTCTTGAATCCGTCACTCACATAGAGAACAAGGTCAGAATGAAGTACAAACTCCTGAAGGCCGGGGTGCATAAGCTACAGGATGGCTCCCTTGGCAACGACAAGGAGGCCATCCTCGAGAAGCTCCTTGCACTCAAGGTCGCCGATGTCCAACGTCTCTCCAAAATACCCGACTGCAGAAGTCTCTGCAAGCGCTGAGTCAAGAATATACAACCTTACCTCGAATCAGAGTAAGTGATTCTGCGTCACCTTGAGATGATGCTCTGCGCGCAATTTGAGGACCCGTATCAGGCTGTCTACAGTCCAGCCTTCCGCTGCAACTCGACCAAGTATCTTGGTGTGACCTTCAAAGTCTGCGATAAAGACAAGCTTCCCCACGAGCCTGGCTTTTGGCTCGATGATATCAACAACGCCGCGATGGATGACGCCCCCGTCTGATATCGAGGTCAGCGTGACCAGCGTGACCGAGTTTCTCCAGCAAAACGACGGAGACAGTGATAGTGACAGTGTCGACGAGGATGTTGACGACGATTGTGGACCTTTGGCACCCTATTGAAGGACTCGAAGAGCTTGAACACCGTTGGAAGCGGTTCTCGTCGACTGTTCTTCACAATGCTGTGCTCTGGGGCGACTACACCCGACAGCCGTATCTTGCAATCATGAACACCCAAGCCGAGGCTTATTTTCCTGGCATCCTCCACCTATACAGTCACGAGGTTCCACAAGACCTCAAACGACGACCAGGACGTCAATGCTGGCCCAGAAGAGAGTGGAGATGATGCCGAATCTGTCAATGACGTGAGCCCTGGCGTCCGCTTGTTGGACATGGACATGGACTCGGGCGGCGATGGCAGTGACGATGAATCTGTCTGATTGTTGGTCATTGAGCTTACGAACATTGATTCCAGCCTGGATGACAGTGACTGTGAGCTGTGAGCTCAAGACTGATAGATCATCAGTTTCCATGAGCGAGGCACACAACGAGGTCATCCTTGAGAAGTTCCTTTCACTGGAGGTCGCCGATATCCAACGTCTCTCTCAGATGGCCGGCTTCAGTAGTCTCTGCAAACACCGAATGAACCTGATTGGCGTTCCCACAAAGATGGTGAAACGGAGTACTGACCTTGCGTCGGTAACCGCACTATGGAGGCCGTCCAGCAGCATATCATGGCTTGGGCCACTTTCGCTCTCAAGGAGGTTCATGCTTGTCAACGCATGCGTGATATGTTCGAGGATGGGGTCGACTCCAACTGAGCCGAGGAGATGGCAGATGGGGAAGATGACAACTGAGTGTTGGACTATGCCTGTGGGCAAGGCTATGGATTATCTAGTGGACCAATATCGGGACTGATGGCAACAAAGTTAGACTATACTCATGACAGCCCGTCAAATGAATTCGATTCGTATCAAGAAAGGCACAGTCTCACCTTGAAAGCAAACTTACAAATCATCGTCAATGCGTCGCGTGCTAAAGATGTATGGGCCGTTGACCCAGGCTAGCCAGGTGCCGAGTTACCTGGTCTAAATATCTACTAACATATGTAAAATTACCTAAGTCTCCTCATCCCTTAGGATTTCTATCCTAAATCTTCTCATCCCTTAGGATTTCTACCCTAAGTCTACTCGTCCCTTAGGATAAAAATCCTAAGCTCTTGTCTCCCCAAGGTAAGCCCAACCACATACAACCTGATTACCACGTATTAAGACCTCTTAAAGGCCATCAGGCAAAGTGCTTCTCAATACTTGGGCAACGTTCAGCCGCCGCAATCTCAACACCCCAAACGACAGCGGCTCAAGTGCTGGCCATAGCACTGAGATAAGCACAAAGACGCCCCCTCTCGCCACTGTCCCTGTCGCCGTTCGTTCGATCTCCTTCCCCCCTTGCGCCTTTCTGTTTTTCATCAGCAACATAGCATGAACAATATAACGCTGGTCTTGGCGCAAACACCACCACGAACAATAATGGAGCCAATAGTCCATGGCGGTAGGTAGATGAGAGAGAACGAAAGGTGGTGCGCAATAATGCTCGCGACCATGGCGAACCCCAATCTCACCAAGTGAAAGATTATATCTGAAAATTACGCATCATCACCGCGCTGAGTATCCATACTGAAAGGGCATAAGCCGTCGATCTGAATTCCCGTACTCTATTAGGTGTCTCATATGCCCTGGGGAGCGAAAACCCCCAACCGTGACCCAGGTTCTGATGAATTGGTCTAAATACCTACTATGATATACTAGACCTACCTAAGTCTTCTCATCACTTAGAATAGAGGTCCTAAGTTTATGCCCAATACTTGCAGGGTTCGTTAGCAGCTCTACATCCGCGAGGATACCGCATCGCTTTGGCTGAGTGAAGGAGATAACTACGGCTTCTGATATTTGTAACATGTTCTGGAGAGCAAGTATATGCTTCATATTGGGAGGTGACAAAGGTCTGCTATTAGTACTACCAGTATGTTATGAGAGAGTGGCATAATAGTTGATCTCAAAGTCTCGAAAGATATGTCGCTAACGTCTAGGAGGAATTGCAGAACTTATGAACTACCCAACACCCCAAAGAACATGCGATTAAACATGCCGTAATGTTGAACTATAGGTTAAGCCAAGACGTTACGGATGTTTCAAGACGGGAGTAGAATTGAGACAGTAATCACGTGCAAGCTCATGCAAATGGAACAAGGGTCCTGGATGATTCCAAAACATCCATGCATATCAGATCGAGGCACCACACTACGCCGCAGATGCTTACGTCCGACCTGAGCTCCGAACTTGCTAACTTTTAGCTGGATGGTTACACAGCTTGAAAGTGTGATTGGCTACAATCGTGCAATTGTTTCTTACGTATTTTCGCAACCAGAGACCTGTTTCTGGTCGCCGTTGAGATACAAAAATATGTTGGAAATTTCAGCGATTGATAACTGGACTTGACCCATTGGGACGAATAATCGCCCTTGATTGGTCGAGAGTGAGGTGAGTGCGCCGTGTGGCAAACTCCGAATCTTGGTCTAAATCCGGGGGCGGGGAGAATTTCGACAGGACCGCGTGGTTGTGGCTCGGGGATAAGGCAATGGCTGCAGCAGAGTCAAAGACAGTTAACTATGAGGTCATGAGGCTTGTCAGTTGAACCATAACCAAGGTCATGGTCTCGAGTCAATTGTGCATTGTACATAATTGAGACAAACCCCAAGGGCCAGCCATTACAGTAAGTAAACGGCATTCTGTCGCAGTCGGAGCAGCATAATGCCGTCCGTTCAGGAGGAATCGCCACTGTCTAACAAGACAAAGCCGAGAAAGGGGGAGAACACTCGAGAGACTCGTGCACAACGTCGAAGGGCGTGCATGTCAACTAATAATATCTGCCGAAAACGTCCGGGTATAAGTCGCTAGGTCGGTCACAGGCAACATGCCAATGGATGAAAGTTCATGGCCAAACGGCTTTTTTGTTGTGAGTCAGAGCCTCAGACGATAGGAAAGAGAGAAGAGACAGACGGACAATAACATGCTCATGGCTCGTTTTGGCATGGCCTAGATGGGCTTTTTGTTTCGTCCTGTCTGTTGTAAGATATCCATGGGTCCCGAGGACCGGTAGCCCCGGCTGACAAATGCAACTTTGGCGCTATTCGCACTGTCGAGAGTTCACGTTCCTGTACCCAGCCTCTCTCGGAAACTCGCTGACCCCACCCAGATGGTTCCTGTTCAGGGTCTAGTGAGCTGATGGAAGAATGAACTAGAAGGAATCTTTGTGACTCAGGCAGCAAATTTTCTAGTCGGACGCTCCGCATTGGACCCTTGCTTGGCCTTGCCTGCTTGTCTGCTTGCCCTTTTGCTTGCCCTGCTAGGCTCTGGGTACGCGTAGATACAGTACCTACAGTGCGATTCAACTCCAACGCCCGCTCAGCTGCCCCCGCTCTACCTACTACTGCAGCCATCCATCTCACTCGATTTCCCTTCCTCGCCCATTCTTGGCTCCGCCTGACACCAGAAACCACCGATTTCATCATCAATCTTACATACTGTTACCTTACATACCATAGTAGCTTCAGTTTCTATCCTGTCCTTTGCGGCCTGAATCCGAAAACCTCGTTCTTCTTATTATCCAACTTCGCTTCACTTCTCACTGCCGCTTGACAATTAGTTATATGCCAGTATCATCATAACCCAGCCTGCAGAAGCCCGCCCCGCTCGTCTAGGTCCCCGACGTCGCCGCTACACAGGCTTCAGGCACCTACAGACAGCCTCTGGTCTGGCTCTTTGTCCCCTCCTGCGTGAGCCTGGACTGGCAGAGAGCTTGAATCTATAATCAGCCCGCGCGGCATCAATTTCGTCTGCTTCGATTTCAAATCGTTTCTCATCGCTACGCCTCTTTTCGATCGCCCGTTTCATATTTCGCGATGGCTTCTACCGGTACTGGAGGCACTTTGCCACCCAACTTTCTCTTGACCCCGCAACAGCAGAACCTGCTCTTTGCTGCTCTCAACTCCAACAAGCAGCAGCTCTCTGGTTCTTCCGTGGACAATTCTCTGACAGTTTCTCCCACGACGTTCCGTAATTCTGCTGGCCAGCAAAAGTCCGCCACCGCTACAGGTTACCAGGAGAGTCCCTTCCTCGACAACTACGACTATGACTTTGGCGATTCTGGTTTCGACTTCTCCTTCGCCAGCGAGGACCAGCCTTCCATGATTGGAGATCTTCCGGCTGCTTCCACGGAGCCCAACAACAACTCTGGTTCTGTCGCTCTGTCCGACTCCCCAGAGACTGATACCCCAGAGAAGCGCAGCTACCCCGACGACGAGGATGATGAAGATAGCCCTGGTGGAGATCACAAGCGCCGTGAGAGTACCGACAAGGTCCCTAAGAAGCCCGGTCGTAAGCCTCTTACATCCGAGCCCAGCTCGGTACGTCTTACCAATTGATTACATATAAAGGGTATCACTTACTAATCCATATAATAGAAGCGCAAGGCTCAAAACCGAGCTGCTCAGCGTGCTTTCAGAGAACGCAAGGAGAAGCACTTGAAGGATCTTGAGACAAAGGTTGAAGAGCTAGAGAAGGCTTCACAGGCCGCCAACCATGAGAATGGCATGCTTCGAGCTCAGGTTGAGCGCATGACAGCTGAACTCAACCAGTATAAGCAAAAGGTCACAGTCATGTCAGCTACCAAGTCACTGCCAAGGGAAAAGGTTCCTTTCGGCAGCGCTGCCGTCAGTAACCTCGGTGATGTTAACTTCCAGTTCGAGTTTCCCAAGTTTGGCATGCTTCCAGGGCCACCTGTCAGTAAGACTGGATCCTTGCCTACAAGCCCGGATCAGCAAAAGATCACATACCCCAGCCCAAATGCCAACAGCGTCAACAATAGCGCGCAAACCGCACAACAATTCAAGGATGACCTGGCAAAGTTCTCGGGTGTCTTTAGCCCTTCCATGGCAAGCTCTGCCACCAATCCCTCTCGTGCGAGCGTCGACTCCGCAAACTACAGCGTCAATGGCGCTTCCAGCTCTCCGTCTGCTTCATCTCATTCAAACACTGGCCCCAGCTCTTCTTGCGGAACATCGCCTGAGCCTTTCAACCAGTCTCCCATGGGTTTCAAGCCCGTTGATACGATGACTACCATTGGCGAGGAGCAGACTCACCAGAACAACAACAATAACAATCCCAGCCAGTTCGGCAACATCGATCTGAATAGCACCAACTTCGACTGGCTGTCACAACAGAACGGTGGACAGTTTGACCCACAGCTCTTTGGTGATTACCGTGAGCCTCAAGAAAACGTCCTGGCAAACCCATCTTTCGACGACTTCTTCAACGATGCTCTTGATAGCGACTTCTTTACTCCTTACAACATGGCTCCTAACAGCCCCAGCACGCATCTCAATGGCCAGGCCAAGAAGCCATCAAACCTGATTGATCAGATTGATGCTCAAAAGGAGTCCGATGACGAACCTCTCAAAAAGCAGAACATGAACTGCAATCAACTCTGGTATGTATCAACTTATGGAACCAGGAAATTTCCGTCTCTAACACGTTTCTGCAGGGAGAAACTTCAAGCTTGCCCCAAGGCACAGAATGGTGAATTCGACCTCGACGGTCTCTGCTCCGAACTTACCAAGAAGGCCAAGTGCTCTGGCACTGGTCCTGTGGTTGCTGAGACCGACTTTGACACCATTCTGCAAAAGTATATGGGCAAAGACGTCTCCAGTAGTTGTGTCGCCCAACAGTTGGGTGTGGAAATAAAGTCGAGTGACCCAAACCAAGATAAGCATATTGGTCTGCCAATTTGAGACCAGGTTTATTATGAACAAAGATTCGGCTGTACACTACAAACATCGGCGGCATACCCAGCACACAGCTACAATGATTAAGGCGTTTACAACAGACAGGATGGGATCGGAAAACCAAGGGATTCCGGCGCTTGATTTACCTCCGTCAACGGAATTGGATGCATGGAAAGGAGAAAGGATGATCTATGGTATGATTATATAGCATGCCATGAAATCTTCGACCTGTTAACTCAGCTTGAAATTTCTTTGGGGACTTACTTATGCTTTGCTTTTGGATGGACATTTTTTTGCTGCTATGAATAATTATGACTTATTTCTGGTTTCAACTGTCATGGGCACAACAAGGGATATATGCTGATCACTGTGACTTGGCAACACACATGCTGATCAGATATGTACATCAAAGGAACTATTCAACTTTCATTACTATGTATACAAAGATTGATCAGTGTATTGGGGGCGATTTTGTGATACGAATATTAGCATTCAACGATAAATTGCACACTACAACAGCAACTTTGAGCTAATATGAAATGTCCAGACCCTGCATACGCCAGTAAAGTAAAAGATCTAAAAATATTCAGCCGCAAGTAGAGATCGTCGTGACATCATTTCTGAGTCC
The DNA here is from genome assembly GCA_013363135.1 of Fusarium brevicatenulatum. Taxonomy (NCBI): domain Eukaryota; kingdom Fungi; phylum Ascomycota; class Sordariomycetes; order Hypocreales; family Nectriaceae; genus Fusarium; species Fusarium brevicatenulatum. The sequence goes on from JABEEJ010000547.1 coordinate 8,691, forward strand.
ATCGTTGACCGAAAGCTGTTGTGATTTTTATCATGACAGCTAATCTTAGTCATCAAGTGGGGCCAGGTGATCGCGACCAGGAAGCTTTAGCCAGACCAAACCATCTTGAACAAGTCGTACTCAGCTTACAACAACTTCTCGCATTCTGTAGCGCTGGATTAATTCTTGCTTTTGGCCTTCAAGAGGGACTCAGGAAAACTATATTGACAGTCTCGATTCGAACCTCGCACAAATACCAATCTCCGATACTTGACAATGCCGAAAGAGAAGAATTACAACCCTGTGCAGGCTCAGCGCAAAGCTGACAAGGCGAAGGCTCTCAAGAAAGGTAAGATGAGATCTGATGATCGCATTTGACCTCCTAACCGGAATCATAGGCAAGCATGAACGACAAGAACGCTTGAACGAGAAGCTATCGCGAAAGAACCCCGAGCGCATTCAAAAACAGATTGACGACCTCAAGAAAATCACATCAAGCGGCGGCAAGCTTACTCGTCACGAGGAGCAAACGTTAGAAGGGCTCGAAAAGGAGATTAAGGCAGTGAAGAAGGCCAGAGAAGCACTTGGCGACAAAGCACCAACATTCAGTCGAGGATGGAACAGAGATCACGACTCAGGATCTAGGGTATTAGGGAAGAGGCGTAGAGGTTCTAACGATGCTACGACAAGCGACGAAGAAGTCCCGGACGACGTCAAGAGTATTCCTATGCCTCGAGATACACCACCACCGATTCCCAAAGAAGTCATGGACAAATGGTATGCCGAACGACGAGCAAGGAGAGAGGCAGAGAACCCTAGGCCGGACGCCGAGGACAAACAAAAGAGGGAAGCGCCAGTCGTCGAAGCGAAAACAGTATACGAAGCCAAGCCTGTGGTGCGCGATCTCAGAAAAGAGGCTGTTTCGGCATTTGTGCCTACGGCAGTCAAGATGAAGATGAACAAGGGCCAAGGTCAAGGAGGGTTAATAGAGCCGGAGGAAGCAGATCGACTGGAACAAGAGGGCTATCTCAAGACGGCAGATCGCAGCTCGGAAGCACGACCCGATCAAGGCCAATCATCACGGCATGTGACCATGGAGGATGTGGAAGACGAGGAGGCTTGATTCTGGAGAGGAGGTTAGTTCAGCCAGCTAAGTTATGGTGCCATTGATGCAATTGACAGATAGTAATGCATAATTCCCCGACCCAATTGCTTCCCAAAAAGGATATAATTGGGCGAAGCCATTCAATCACGACTTTTCAAGCCTATCAGAAGAGCGATGTGACTCAGACCAACAGCGAGCTCGAGGGGTTGAGGCCGGTTAAGATAGCGGCATAGGGATAAAGCTGGGGTAGAGAGAGGACCCATCTGACCACCCACAATTCAATGACGGAGGACCAAGTGCGTTGACCATCTTGACCGACAGTGTCAATGTTTCCTCGTTTCCGAGGAGGAAAGATGGGCAAATTGGGCTGCATTAACAATGGGACTTGTCCTGAGAAGGCGTCTACACATGCTTTGGGTTTAGACCCAACAGGTCTTGCAGGTCTCTCTCAGTTGATTTTACGACCGTATATATCCGTGTTAAGGGTGGAGCTATAGAACCTTGACGAACAAATGATGAGTTTTCATTACTCTCATGTCAACGAGAAACTCGACCACTACGGCAACTCAGGCCGCACTCCGAAAGCGGGCCTGGGCTTTTTCGACCCGGGGCCACGCCGAAATCCGATCATTCTTATATTTAAGCATGTCCGATCTTTTGTTTTTGCCCCCGAGTTTTCAACTACATGTTTGATGTCAGTGATATGCTACGTCCATTGTAAAAGAAGGAAGAAAGAAAAAGTGTGCTAGGTAATTGGGGACGGAAAAGGAAACATTACGATTTGTTTAGAGTCAGCCAACAATGGATTGTCACCAAGTCACATCTCGTGCCCTCTACGAGGACGACGAGATCAACGACCATGTCAACCAGATCGACCAAGGAAACGAAACCAACGCCAAATCAGGAGCCGATCTAGAGAAGCAACCGACTGCAGCATCGACAGCGTCGTTCCAGGAAACGTATCCCGAGGGCGGCCTGGAGGCGTGGTCCGTGGTCGCTGGTTCGTGGTTCTCTCTATTCGCTTCGCTTGGACTAATGAACACCCTCGGCACGTTTCAGGCCTATGTTCTCGACAACCAACTCACAGAGTATAGCGAGGGAACCGTCGGTTGGATCTTTTCCATCTACACCTTTCTCGCATTCTTCTGCGGTGTGTACATCGGTCCTGTGTTTGATAAGTATGGTCCGAGATGGCTTGTCATTGCTGGTGCTGTGTTCACCGTTGGCGGTATGATCTTTATGAGTTTTGCATCTGGTAAGGTTCTCTTTGACATTGTTGGTTTTTATGTGCTGACTGTTGCAGAACTATGGCACTTTGTCGTTGCCTTTGGCCTCCTCTGTGGTTTTGGATCATCGCTACTCTTCACACCCTCGATCGCTGCTGTAGGCCACTTCTTCAAGGCTCGACGTGGACTCGCTACTGGCGTTGCATCTACTGCTGGTGGAATCGGCGGTATCATCTACCCCTTCATGTTGACGAGGCTGATCGAAAAGATTGGTTACGGATGGGCCACTCGAGTCATTGCTCTCATCTGCCTATGCTGCAGTTTGATCGGTATCTGTCTTCTCAAATCTCGACTTCCACCCGCTAAGGACGCTACTGCGCACCCCAACTTTCTCATCTTCAAGAGTCTGCCTTTCCTCTTCACCACGATTGGCGTCTTCATGTTGGAGTTTTCTCTCTTCATTCCTCTCGGCTACATCTCGACATATGCTCTGCACAAGGGCTTTGGAAAGGAGTTTTCCTATAACCTCATCCCTATCCTCAACGCTGGTTCGGTCATCGGTCGACTTTTGCCTGGCTACTATGCCGATGTGATCGGCCCTTTCAACGTCAGTATCCTGGCTGTGATCCTTGCCATTGTGGCCTGCTTTTGCGTATGGCTACCCCTTGGTGGAACCACAGCTGGTGTCATTATCTTCACCGTGTTGTTCGGTTTCTCTTCAGGAACATCCATCGCCATTGCGCCTGTCTGTATCGGTCGACTGTGCAAGACGCAAGAGTATGGACGTTATTATGCGACGGCCTATACAATCGTGTCTTTTGCTTGTCTGATCGGTATTCCCATTGGTGGTAGCATTGTCCAAGCCAATGGTGGTGAATACTGGGGACTTATCATCTTGACTGGTGCTGTTTACGTGGCATCCATGATCTCACTGTTCCTGGCCAAGGTCACTCTGTTGGGCTGGCACAACTGGAAGGCTGCTCTTTGAACATTTATAAAAGCACATCAGCATTTAACGCAATCTAACCTCGAGACTGAACGATTGCCGTCTTTGATCGAGGACTGAACACAAAATCATGACACCATTTAAAAGTATTGCTATATCTTGGGAAAGGAGTTCTGGATACTAAAAAGAGTTGAGAATGCCAATATCATGACTGCGAGTTTTTGTACATAGATACCATAGTCCGTAGGAAAATATAATAGTTATTGTTTTGTATGCTTGTGCTCATCCCGTTGTTAAGAGCCTTCTATCTGGGTATCCCGCATTTATCTCGAACCCGAGGACATGGCCTACTTCTGTTTCTGTGCCTTGATATGCTCTCCATGAAGCTCTTGTACCGCAGGAATAATGAGCGATTCAATCTCAACATCTGGCTCTTGACTTGGCAACTCCTCTGCCACGAGTGGCCTACCCTCAGCTTCTCCCCAGCCGCCCTCTCTCGGCACACGCACCCAGTTATCTTCCCTCTTAGGACTCACAAACACAACTTCCCACTTGCGCGTGGATAGAAGGTTTCCAATAACGAGATGATGCTGATATCGATCAAGACTGTAGCGGGCCTTTCGCACAAGAAGCGCTGGGTCCGTCTCAAGCTTGAAAGACACAATCATACCCTCTGGGGCCCAACCATCCACGAGATTCTTGAGAAACTTGGGGACAGGGTCGAGATCGATGACAAGACGCTTTGAGCGTGGGACAGAAGGCGATGAGTCAAAGTTATCAAAAGTCTCTTCATCGTCTGGTCGTTTCTGCTCAACGGCGTTGGTTGACTGGATCTTGTGCTCAGCCATACGATCAGGAGGAACAAAGAAGTCCGACACGGCTGCGGCGAGGTAGAGAAGACCAGACGGGCCGAGAGGACGCATGAGTCGGGCGATTTCTCGTAGCTCATGGAGATAATCGACAATAGTGACAAAGGGCAGTGTAAGAAGCATATTGTCATCCCTCGCCTTGCGATACTTTCTCAAAACCTCCTGCATCTTATCCTGCACCTCACTCCTCACACCAATTCTTCCACTCCCATCTTCAGTCAGAAAGTCCAAGAAGCAGTCTGTAGCATGCGAATAATGTCGCGAGTACGGCAGCAGACTGAACTGACGATGGAGGAAGATGACGGCATATCCAGCTTCGAGAAAGTACTCGGCGCTCGTAGCACCACGAGTTCCAGCACTGAAGTTGTCGATGTACCGAACAGTCTGCTTCTCAAGAGGGACGGTAGTGCCGCCCGATGTGACGAGCACGACACGTCGGCCCGCGGCGGCGTGGGACGAGATGAAGCCAGCAGCGAGAGCTGTATGGGCTGATAAATTGCGCGGAGGAGGATTCTGAGCAAAGTATGTCTGCTCGGAAGCAAGGGCCTCAGCAGCGGTGTTGGCAGGTGTAGCCATTTTGTTTAGTGTTTTTGGAGTGAATGCAATTCAGTCTGTGTGACCAATGATTTGGTTATAGTGAATGAATGATTGAACAAGCTCCGGGGCGGAGATGCGGAGGTCCGGGCGGGCGGGCGGCGGGGGTTTGGTGTTTTGACACCCGGATCCGGAGGCGGAGACTAAGGTAGTGAGACGGAGAAGGTCTAATAGGAATGATAGTGAAATAATGGTACAAGAAATGAGAGAGGATGAGGAAGTGGAAATTGAGACTTATTTATGTTTAGGTAGTTTCTGGTTCTGGTTCTGGTTCTTTAGTAAAATGCCCCATCGACTGTGACGGATACTACTTACGCATTTATCATCCCGTTGGGTTTTGAAGTCGTTAGTCTCCTCTGCCTTGTAACGCA
>JABEEJ010000548.1:0-30729 GCA_013363135.1 Fusarium brevicatenulatum
GAACTACGAGATATAACTGTAATAATGAGAGTACTTAACTATATTTACCCTATAAACTAAATAGTTTATACCTTTTATATATATTGCTAAAGCTAGCAAGGCTCTTAAATAATTACTATAAATATTTATATATTCTATTAAAACTATTAGGCTAGATATATTTATCTATCCTGTAAAGGGATTATGTCTAGTTCTTAGCTATCTTTTATTTCCTCTTTATTACTGCTACTTATTCCTATAAGATATATGTTTTACTAGCTATTTAATAACGCACTGCTAATTGCTTTACATGACATTCTTTAGAGTAGGTATATTAACGCCAGGATTGCTAGTTGCGAGAAGCTTCCCGAAGCAATACTTATAAGACTTCTAGTCGAGCGTCTTGCTGTTGAATCTTGCTGATGCGTGAGAATGTCGATCCTCCTTGTTAGCGGGGACTAGATAATCTGGGCTTCGGTGTTTATCCCACAACACCGAGGCCCGCCTTAGAATTGATCCATTTTCTCCTTCTGGAAACTTACACTTGATGCAACGAGTGTGATTTAGCATTACGTACCTGTAGACATCCCCTAAAGCTAGCAATTCGACAATGCGTTCGATAACCTGGCTGATCGTCATGTGTCTTGTGTCGCGTGGTCCTCTTCTCAGATTTAAGGACAGGGTTGCTCCATGGCTTGGACTGACTCTGGCGATATCCTTTCAGTGGCGCCAAATTGAATCAGGAAGGTATAGGGCTGACTCAGGGCTTATGGACTATTAATCCTGCACACTGAGCCTATCATGCATGATGATTTCCGTTGAGAATATGCGCTAGGTCCCAGTTTGTTATGACTTAGTCTCAGACTGTACTAGAGCGTACGCTCGGTCCCTGAGGCGAGTTACGAAAATTCATGGAAATTACAACAAACAACCCGGAAATGTTTTACCGCTGTTGTTATCCATTGTATCCTCGCAAAACGTTTCAGGGGATGAGTTAGCTAAACATGCCGATCTAAAGCTATATAACAGTGGGATTTTATTGATTACCTATGTCAATGTCTGGATTGCAAGTTTCCTTTCAATATGTCGCAGGCCTAAAGTCGATTGAATAGAAAGAGTGCAGCAGATTAGTTACATTGCTTTCAAGTACTACTGCATATAAGCCGGGTTTGCGAGTCAATTCTCGGACTCGAAAACTGGAGTTTGAAGCTATTACGTGTTTATTGTTCGTTCTCATTGGCTTATCAGCTGGCCTTGACACAGCTTTAGAGGATCCGTAGGGCAAAATGAGTGATCGACAATGATCGACCGCTGTTGTGAGAAATTAGTTAGGGGTAATGGCAGATCGCCGTGACTTGTTAGGTGCGTCGTGAGAAACATCTGTGCACTACTCCGTAAAGCTCTGCCATTACGGAGTGCTAGGACCAGACACTTCTGTCTGTAGAGATTCCCATGCAGATCATTCTGCGGCCCTCCTGCCCGTTTAGCTACGTTAAAGACATTACTAGCTCGCGAAGCAATTAGAGCGCTGATCTTATTCAGAAGTAGTAAGATAGTCTCTAGCTTCGGACCACTCTTTCCGCGGGCCCCTTTCTACTTGTATTTTTATTAAAGACCGTCTTACAGTAAGCTCTACAACTATCCATGCGTCCTCCTGTCGTCACCCATGACTTCTCGCGGGGTTGGTGATCCTTCAGCTATTCACCATGGTCACCGCATCCGCAGCGTCAGCCATCAGCGCTATAGAGCGCACATGCTCAGTACCTAGCCTTCTTGGTTCCCTCTTCATTATCGCCACCTTCTGTTCTTCAAAGCTGTTTCACAAACCCATCAGTAGGATGCTTTTCTACGCCTCTTTTGGCAACATGATGAGCAATGTCGCTACACTCATGTCTAAGAGCTTCCTCGACCAACCAGATTCTGCTGGGTGCCAGACGCAAGCATTTCTAATCGAGACGCAAGTCCTTTTCTAGTCCAATCTACTACTTAGTTGCTGATAATTTGCTAGATTTATGTTTGCAGATGTCTTTTGGGCCCTAGCCATGGCTTCGAACGTATACCTTACGTTCTACCACCGATTCGACGCCATTAGGCTGCGGAAATTAGAGCCACTTCACATCGGTCTATGTTACGGAATTCCGTTCATCATAGGCATCACCTTTATATTTGTAAGGAACAAAGATGGCCATCGTGCATATGGGAATGCGAACTTATGGTGTTGGCTCACTGTGGAGTGGGATGCTTGGCAGCTGGCTACTTATGGACTGATATGGTAAGATATTCCTTGGCCATACTCAATGAACAGTTCTAACACCATCTTAGGCTGATTATTTTTATCGCTTTCGCTATATACGTCCGTACCTGGATTACTATCTATAAATGGAAGAAGCGTTTGAATAGCTTCTCAAATTCGTACGAGCGGAATACTTCGTCCCAAGTCCCGCAGACTGCAGATCCTATGGTCATTGCCAAAACTACGAAAATCACCATTTCAACATCAGATTCTGCTCCGCCTGGCTTCGAACAATCTTCGGGATCCGCAACAAGACCCGAGCCAGTTCATTCAGCAAGTATTTACACTGGTCCCGCGCAGCCCATAGCGAATTCCTCCGAGCAAAACAATATCGGAACACAGCACTCACATCGCAAAGGACGCAGCCCGAGTGACGAGGCAGCTATGTCATATGCCAAGACCGCCCTTCTGTTCTTCACAGCGATGCTTGTCACTTGGATTCCTGCGAGCGCGAATCGTCTGTACGTTCTTGTGGACGGTAAGTCGTCCGTGCAGTTGGGATATGTTAGTGCTTTTGTACTCCCTCTACAGGGCTTCTGGAACGCCCTAATCTACTATTACACCTCTCGAGCCGCGTGTAAGCAGGTCATTGCTAGTTTGAGGACTGGGTGCCGCCCTCTGGAGGAAAACGACGTCAATGGGTCTAGCTTTGCGGATGGAAATAACGAGCAGGGGTTTCAGCTGGAACAAGTCAAAGCTGCCAAGAGGGGACAAAGTTTCGGAGATACAGAAAGCACGACATCGCTAACAGCGAAAGTCTGAGGTTTCCTTTCTATTACGAGTTTTAGGTATTAATATAGTCATTGAAATTAATTGTGTTTTTATTAGACTGCACGGGAATCTCAAGACGACGTGTTCCTACCTAGCAAACCACTAACGTTTTTAATCTGCTGCCTCACACAAATCTTGAAAGGCATGCTATCTTCCAATCTCCAGACCAAATCCTGACAACGAGAGTATTCAACTGCTATAAGTCCCTATACTCTAAGTGACAATACTGATTTAAATAAGGTGATACTCGTGCATCAGCTGGCCAATCTGTGATCCTTCCAACTTATTGACAAGGAACCTCCGAATACGCTCTGGCAGCCACGTCACCAATTCTTTGCCATCTCTTAACTGACACATTGCATCAAGCAAAACTCTCACGTCGTAAGTCGAACCAAATACCTCCGGAACACCACGATCCACTCCAGTAAGCTGATAAACCGACTCCATGGCTGTACGAACAGAATATTCTGTAGTAAAGATAGTATCGCGTGTCGTCTCTGAAAATTGCCCAAGAAAGGCAAAGTTCTCGGCCCCTGCTGGAACAATATCAGGACGATCCCCTGCCTTTCGCGGCATAAAGAAGGATGTGACATATGGCATCATTACTGGAACGCATTTGGCCCCTTCAGCTGCAAGAACAGGGATGTCACTCTCTGGGACGCCCATGTGATACAGCCACTCCTGCGTGATCTCCTCGCCAGTGCAATCTTGCATAGGCTTCTTAACGTAGTCACCGTTCTTCTCGACGAGAAGGCCGTAGACCCAAACAACAATCTGATCCTTGGGCTGATTCTTGAAGTGAGGCTGACGATTGACAGTCCAGCTCATGATCCAGCTAGAATCCCGGACTGTGACAATACCTCCAGTTACGACCTTTCCGCTGAATGGGTCTCGCTTGCAGATCTTCTGGATATACTCGGGAACACGTTTGTCCAAAGTCGTAACTGTTGCTGACATCCATTTTGTTGCAGGGATATTGTCACAGAAAACCTCTGGGCGGCCGAAGGAGGGGTCTTTGGCTGCGATGCGACGCCACAAGTCCCAGGCAGGAGCTGGGCCATCATGAAGCTTAGCTGGGGTATGCTGATCACCTAAGCCAGAGTTCTCCGTCAACGAGCCAATAGTCATAAAGACGAGGTCGTTGGATCCGAGAGACTGACCGCCTTTCTCTCCGTCCTTGATCCAATGAATAAAAGTTGCAGTCTTCTTGTTCTCCTCAATTTTGAAGTCAACATCCTGAACCTCGGTGCTGTACTGAAACACGACACCCTGATCCTCAAGCCACTTATGCAATGGCAGCACAAGAGACTCATACTGGTTGTACTTGGTGAACTTGAGGGTCGAAAAGTCAGGCATGCCTTTGATATGGTTGACAAAGCGATGGAGGTATAGCTTCATCTCCAGAGCAGAGTGCCAAGTCTGGAAAGCAAACATAGTCTGCCAGTAGAGCCAAAAGTTGCTCTTGAAGAAGTCGTCGCTGAAAACTTCGTCAATACGCTTGTTTTCAACTTCGGCTCTGGTAGCAAGGAAAAGCCTTGTCATCTCTGACTGGGCCTTTTCGGTCAGAGTGAACAACTTCCCAGTCTCTGCATCTTGACCTTGATTGATCGTCGCGCGTTGGAGAGAGAAGTTCGGATCTTTTTTGTTGAGCCAATAAAACTCATCAAGAACACTAGCTCCCTTCTCTTCAATCGAGGGAACAGAACGGAAGAGGTCCCAAAGACACTCGAAGTGAGATTCCATCTCGCGACCACCGCGGATGACGAATCCTTTCTCGGGTTCCTTGATGCCATCTAATGCGCCGCCTGGGATCTTGAGTTCTTCAAGGATGGTGATGTTTTTTCCAGGCATTTGAGCATCACGGACGAGGAATGCGGCGGTTGAGAGGCCGGCGAGGCCAGAGCCCACAATCCACGCCGTTTTGTTCTCAATACCTTCAGGCTTGAGTGGTCGCGCAAAGGCTTCGTAATTGCCTTTGCTGTAATACATAGCGAACAGCGAATTGGTTTTTAGGATCTGAAATTGAAATACAGTGTAATTTATATGTGATGATAATATCGAGGATAGCTTCCCCAACCATGGCCAACTCCTTCAATTTATCCTCATTTCCATCTTGCGTGACGCAAGCAAAGTCTTTTCCGCGATATGATCTGATTGTTGAGAAGTCCGTTGGTGATTTGTTAGTGCCCGAGGTTTTGGTAGCCCAACCCGAGCATCACATGTAATTAGCTTCTGACAGTGGGCCGACTTGACGTTTTCCAGAAGATCGTGACTACGTCACAGTAGATGACGCTGCGAGATAAGCTAAGCGAATTGTCATAATCGGGTTACCGGCAATAACCGTCATCGCCCTTAGACTTTGCATGCCATTTCGCAAATCACGAGGCTTGTAGGAAATTTTTGACCTTGCACTAGCTCTATCGTTGCATGATATGACAGGTGATGGGTCACGGCACATTCCGTCCTAGTAAACTAGTCGGAACTGTTAAATGCCGTCTCCCGATGCCAATTTATTCAGGTACTACCAATTTTCCCATTCACTATTGTCACCCGCGAGATGCAAAAAATAGCTATTCTCATGGCGGGAGACTATGTCACATTGAAATCGAAGGGTACAAGAGATGCCGGGTAATTGTCCTGCAAAAGGTCATTCCCATACATGAGACTGTCTTCCCAATTGAAGTGACTCAACGCCTGATCACCTTCGTCATCCGCTAGAGGATGCAAGAAGTCTGTTGTGACGTGTATACTGACGTAAGGGAGACCCTCTGTGGATAGGTCAGAACGGCCTGTGGATTGTCTGGTATTGTGAATGATCGGATCGAGAAGTTCCCATATCATAGACGGTGGAAAGTTGATCGTGGTATCAGCAGCATCAGCTTCAGGTGACTTTGCAATGACAAGCGATTGGAGTCGTTGGAGACTTTCGAGCTGATCACGGTCAGTAAACACCGGGTTCGCAGTGGAGGGACTTACTTTATGCGACATGCATGGCCAAGTCTTGGATAGGCGCTGCAGCAATCTCTGTCCCTTAGCTAAATTCTGGCTGGCTTTGCAAGCAACCTTGGCATTCTTCACGAATTGGTAGAGCCATGGAATCGTCGATGTTGCTGCAACAGCCAATCCGATGAGAGGGTTGGATATCTCAATATTCAAATCTTCAAATATTCCAACAAGCCAGAATACCCATCCGGAGTGAAAGAGAGCTTGGTCCACGACCTGTTGCAAGAACAACCTGGACTGGCTCATACCTTTGTTTCGGCGTAAAGCCACCAAGTGAATGAAAGGGTGGTTCAACAAAGCGAGAGACGCATGTAATACTAAATGCGTGGTCAACCATGGGTTCCAATACTCGCGGCATGCCTGTATCTCGACTGAAGTTCTTTTGAAAGGGAAGAGGCTCCTCATCAGGTGTCTCTGGTTGAATTGAGCCTCATACTCAAAAAGAGCAAGGTTGAGCTTGGAGTACGTAGACTCTGGTAGCCATGGTATTTGGACCTCTCCGCGTCTAATTTCATCAAGATGGCAGGCGACTTGACTCCAGACTGCTATCATTCTCCCCGCGTGCGTGTTGATTCCTAGATCATCTGATGAACCAACAGCATTATCAAAGTCCGGTGCATTGAAATCGTTGGCATCTTGAGGAATTGGTGGCGGAGGCTCAGCACTGGGAGGATATTTCTGAGTCTGGTCACGGGTTGGGGCCCGTGGCATGTGAGGGAAAAAAACGGCCTCAATCATGTAAATGCTCCAATAGCATCTATTCTCTTCTGCTGATTCCTGATCGGGAATTGGGTTGCTCTTCCACAGATTTCCGATACTCTCAAGCCGTGTCGCTGTGCCAATGGACATCCATGCCCTGGGTAAATCACTTACTGTAGGACTATTAGTAACATCCATCGAAGGAAACTCAATCCCACTTTCCTACGATATCTCTCAGTGCCATCATGCATAGGGCTTGAGCAATCTCAACCTGGTGCTTTCCTTCGGCGGCAAGACTCTGTATGGTAGTAGCTGCTGAACGGCTGTAATAGCTAGATGCCTCTGCGTGTTCGTTCTGGAAGTATTCATGGGTCGTGAACTCGAGCATAAGAGCTAAGAAGCTATAAATAAAATATTGAGGGGCATTTCTGAGTTTCCTTTCAAGGACAACGAGGTCAAACAATGGTAAAGGTTGAAGGTGCACTTTCTGACTGTAGACTTGGAGAAAGTGAGTCAATACATCTTGTGGTAGGTCAGATCTGAGATCAATATTAGCCCGCTGTATGCTAAATGGGCAACAATAAGAGTCGTACTGAGCGTCTGAGAAGCAGGCAGTTTGTCGCTCATTAGGAACGGCCTGCCTAGTTGAGAAGGGATTTCCATCAGAGCCGGTTGTTGAAGGAAGAGGCTGCGGAAGTCCAGCAGCCAGAGCTTTTTTATTCGTCCGTGAACTAATAGGAGACTCGTTAGTATCTATAGATCTGTCGCTATAAGGTTTTTGACTTGCTCAACCAATTCCAATAAAGATGCTATTTGGGATTCAAGAAGCTGGACCCTGTCTTTGGTGGATTTCCTATAACTTCGATTAGGCAAAGAATGTGGAATTGGGTAACGGAAGCGTATGACTTCTGAGCTTTCTGGGCTTTGTTGGTGCTGTCCTGCGACGAGCTTCCCCTCGCAGCATACTTGCACGGAAGTTGAAGTCGCTCACAAAATGAGCAAATTGGTCGTTCTCCAGTGCACTTTGACTTTTTACGACTTGATCTATATCAGCTGACCAATTTCTCTTCACAGCGATTCTGAACTTACCGGCATGGCTCACAAGCCCGACGGGTCGGGCGAATCTGAGTTCCTGATGCCATTGGTTTGGAGTTGTTGATTGGGCCATGGTTGCGGGCGCAGAATGGAAGTTCCGCGGAGCTTGAATTGCAGAGACAGCACGTGAATAGTGGGCATCTTACTCAATCTTTGCCAATCATACGCGTGATTGTTTCTGTTTCCATATTGAGCGAGGGACAGTTCCGCTCACATGATCATCAAGCGCGCTGCTGATTGGATCGAAATTGTTAAGAGATTTCCTAGGAGATCTAAATGTCCCGGCCGAAGCAGAAATAATTATCAGCATAAGTAGAACAATATATATACTTAGAGCGATAATTAAGGCCCTTTATCGTAAACTACCACTACCTATAGGCCTCCCATTCTACCACGATGGCAACCTCAGAAGTAATGAAGGCTGTTGTTTTCAATGGCCCATATAAGATCTCTGTGCAGGACAGACCAGTTCCCCACGGTGAGAATGCTGCGGTGGGTTTTGTTTTAAATTTCACTAATTGTTGCTAGTCCAGAATGCCCAGGATATCATTGTGAAAGTCAACATGACAGCGCTGTGTGGATCGTGTGTACCATCTGACGATAACCTCACATAAACAGAGAGCTGACAAGGTAGCAGAGAACTACACTTGTACCGAGGCGTTGAACCAACAGAGCCAGATTTCATCATGGGCCACGAATTTACAGGGACTGTTGTTGCTTTGGGCTCTGAGGTCAAGACCGTAAGGATTGGAGATAGAGTTGTTTCCCCGTTTACAGCTTCTTGGTAAGACTCCCAGCAGTCATGCTTTTGCGACAGGAGCTTTTCATACCTATGGAAACACTAACAGTATATAGTGGCGAGTGCTACTACTGTCAGAACGGTGGCTCAGCACGATGCGTCAAGAGTCAAGCCCTCGGTTCTCCCAGTCTTGACGGCGCTCAAGCAGAATTTGTCCGCGTACCATTCGCAGACGGGACTGTGATCAAGGCCCCCGAAGGTATCCATGATCAGGCCCTTATCCTAATGGCTGACATCTTCCCCACCGGTTATTTCGGCGTCCAGAGCGGCGTTGAGATGATGCCGAAGCTAGATCTGCAAGATTCAACTATTGTGGTGCTTGGCTGTGGTCCGGTTGGACTTTGCGCCATTGTTGCTGCGGCAGTGCTGAAGCCAAAGCATCTATTTGCTGTGGATAGTGTTCAGAGTAGACTTGATCAGGCTGCGAAGCTTGGTGCCGAGCCTCTCAACTTCATGGAGAGCAGGGATGATATGATCGAGCGTGTAAAGTCAGTCACTGATGGCAGAGGCGCTGATATAGTGGTGGAAGTTGTCGGGCTCTCGCCTGCCCTTCGAACTGCATTTGACCTGGTTCGCTCATTTGGTGCTATCAGCAGCATTGGTGTCCACAACGCAGAGGTGTGTTTCATGATACCATCCCAGCTAGGGATCATACTAAAATGCCACAGATCCCTTGGTCAGGCAGTGATGCGTACAAGTAAGCTCCAACTTCTTGCTGCAGTACATATAGCTAACTGAGTTTAGCAAGAATGTTCGTCTACAAATGGGACGATGCCCAGTAAGAAGCATTTTTTCCGAGGCAATGGAAGTTCTCAAGCAAGAACAGGATTCTCTTAGGTATGCATCCTCTTAAGTCCAGCATATGCCCAGGGAGTCTGGTTTGAACTGACAGAGTACAGCTTCCTATTTGACAACATTCTTCCTCTATCAGATGCGGTTCGAGGTTACGAATTGTTCAATGAGTCTAAGGTCCAGAAAGTTGTTTTCCAAGTCTGATGTGTATGTGCCCACTACTGTCTGTTGTCTTCAGGACTCTTGTCGAGGGTGTCTTAGAGAGGAAAAGTCTAAATGGTCAATTGTCTGATTCTACATTCGAGTTTTTCATGGCTTGATCTGATTGCTCAGATATTTCCCCTCACTCCTGATTGATACTACCAGTTCCAAAGAGCTCCATATTAATTTGCTCGTGCTCAACCCCCAAACTCTGTAGCTTATCTCTTGTTGCTACCATCCAAGAAGCAGGTCCACAAATAAAAAACTGAGATTCCTTGTTTTGCAACTCTTCTTTCTTCACTTGATACACAACATCGAGGTCTAATCGTCCCTCAAAATCATAGTCTTCGCCCTTCTTATCGTTTTGTGACACGTTCTTGAGCCAGATAAGAGTCTCGACGTTCTCGCGGCCTGCCGACACACTCCGAACCTGTGTGCGGAAAGCCATGTGCTGCGATGTTCTAGCTGTGTGGAGCCAGAGGATAGGTCTGTTTGCCATCTTCGAACGAGGCGAGCTGAGAACTGACTCGAGCATTGACATCAAAGGCGTAACACCAACGCCTGCTGATATTAAAATGAGAGGTGCATTTGCTTTTGTATCGTCTTCGATGTCAAGCCAGAATTCGCCACGAGGATATGTCATCTCAATCTCCTCTCCAACCTTATAGTGGTTATGAAGGAGATTGGAGACAGTGCCGGGCAAGGGTTCGTCTTTCCCTTCCAAAGTGAAGCTCTCTTTCTTTATGCTGACTCGGTAGTAGTCACTGCGAGGTGCCTGGCTCATACTGTACTGGCGACATTGAAAGACTCCTCCGAGCTCAGGGACATTAACTCGGAGGCTGACATACTGACCAGGTCGAAACGGAGGCAATGGTGTCTTTCCATCCGATGGGACCAGATAAAAGCTTGTGATGAGATCTGCCTCCTTCTCGCGCTTGGAAATCTTGAACTTCCTCCAGCCATCCCACTCGCCGGCCTCTTGATACAACTGCTTCTCGCGGTTGATAAAGATATTGGCCAGTTGGCCGTACGCAGCCGTCCACGCATCAGCGATGTCAGACGTGAGGGCATCGCCAAGTACTTCTCCAATGGCTTTGATAAGCTGCTCGCCAACAAGAACATATTGATCTTCCGTGACTTTGAGACTGACATGTCTCTGGGCAATACGTTCGATCGTAGACGCCAAGAATTCGGGCTTATCGATGTAGGTAGCATACGCAAGCACAGCACCAGCCAGAGCTTTGGCTTGAGCGCCATCGTGTTGGTGGCTGAGGTTGAAGATGTTGCGGAGATCAGGATAGGTACCAATCAAATTCTTGTAGAATAAGGATGTAATGGTCTCTCCATGAATCTTGAGTACAGGGGCTGTTGACTTGACAATGTCAACTTGGGAAGTTGTTAACGACATGGTAGGTAGTTAGTCGAAAAGAGGAATAAATTGATATCTGACTTTACATGTCCTAGCAGAGGGACGTTGAGGAACGCTGGCATGTCATGTTAATATATACAGCGGATCAATGGCACATTTTGCATTGTTCGTGTTCGTGAAACCTGACTTTGTCATCCTTGACCCCATCGGTAAATGCCAGGATAGAGCATGCTTTCTGAAGATTCCATTTTTACAGTGGGACGTTGTGAGATTTCCGCGGATTTGCTTCAACAGAGGCCTTTCACGCAATTATCCAACAAATCAGAGTCGAGTGAATCATGAAGTCTGAGATTCGACTATCCCGAACGGGACTAGACTCCGATCGTTCGAAGAGCGCTGGACCGGAGTTGTCGGACCATTTGTCGGCTGAACTCGGTATTCACTGGTCACGTGTGATACTGCTCTGTCGCGTCAGACGCGACGCGAACTTGTCCCGGGAAATTTCGGTAAACATCACCGAGCAGCACCGAGTGGGATAAAGGTTACCCTACAGGATTGCGTTTAAATGCCGTTAAACAAGTCTGATCCCATCCGGCTTTTTGAAATATCTATTCTAGACTGTATTTTCTAAAGTAATATAATCTTTAAGTAGGCAGACGCTTCACTGACGAAAAGTCGGAGAATACAAGATACAAGTATATTCCAGCACAATAATATTATCAAATTGCTGTATCAATGACCAGTAACTGTTTAATGACATAATTAAGAAAAAAAAAGAAGAGAAAAACCTTACACTACAAGCATTTAAATCACTTTAGAGAACAACGCGATATCTTCTTATAATTAAAGAGGAATCTATAAATAACTGTTATATCTTTACTTTTTACTGGGAATTGAACTCTGGTCGCGAGTATTTGACCCCTGAACGCTGGGCAATTGTCGATTGTGAGCATTGATTGTCACGTGAGCGAGTTATGCAGAATGTGCACATTCACAAAATGTTCCATAAAAGCTGAGTGCTTATTAAGGATGTTATTCAGCCCTTTGCAGCTCCACAATTGGACCAAGAGCGAGGGCTAATTGACTCAAACCGTAGTATTTACTCCGTAACATCATCTCGCGACCAACAGCATGTCGCAAAGCCGGCTGACAAAGTCAAATCGCCATTATTCAGCATTGCTTGTCAGACTTAGTCAACGAACATTCAGCCATCTTACCATGGAAATATTATCTAGATCCAATCAAACTTGCTGAATTGATCCGGAACTAAATCTCGGCTATAATGCATGCCTCGTCTGGTATCTACACGACATTTGTGAAGTCAATGACTGTTACGGCTGAAAGACCGGGGGGTCACATTGAATCTATAAAGCTTGCAGCCTTTCCATGAGATCGTTTCATCGCCACCAGACAGGAACAACAAGTGAACCACCTCGGTAGCTTTTCTTCTTATTAAGTGGCAACATGTTGCTCCACTCTGTCCTAGGCCTGATCGCCTTCCCTGCCGTTGCTCTGGGTTCGTCCTTCACTGCGAAGACAATTGGTCAACTTCCTCTCGGTACATGGCTGGAGAATGTTGCCGTGCGCTCCAATGGCGACCTCTTGGCAACGGAACTCTGGCCCTCAGCCACTGTCTATACTGTCGTCAACCCAGCAGACTGCAAGTCTGGCCTTGAAAAGCTGGTCACGTTCCCCTCCATCACTGGGCTCCTTGGTATCGCCGAGGTACCCAAGAGCCCTGGCAAGCCTGAGACTTTCATTGTTGTTGGCAGTGAAGCGACTGCTCTTAGTCACTTGACGCCAGGAACCTTTGAAGCTTGGGCTATCGAGTTTCCCAATCGACGACACCAGCCCAAGGTAAAGGTCAGAAAGATCAGCGACATGACCAAGAAGAGCGCTTTTCTCAACGGTGTTGCCGCTATTCCGGGTAGGTCAGATGCTGTCCTAGTGTCTGACTCTGTCGCTGGGTTCGTCGGGCGCCTCGACCTAACTACCGGTGTCTTTGACGACTCGGCATTTGTGTTCCCTGAAATGGCCCCTATCGCAGCTGATGCCTTCGGAATCAATGGCATCAAGGTCCGCGACAACTACCTGTACTTCACGAATTCCAACGCTGTCAAGATATACCGCATTGCAATCACACCAGCGGGTTACCCGAAAAAGGGAGCCAAGCCTCAACTCATCGCCGATCTCTCGAGCGGTGTTGGGTTCTTCGATGACTTCGAGTTTGATAAAAATGGAAATATCTATGCGGCCACCAATTTTGACAATTCGATCGTCTTTGTAGATGTCAAGACTGGGAAATGGAAAACTGTCGTTGGTGGTATTCACGAAATGACAGTTGCGGGTTCGACTGCTGCTGCATTCAGTTATGGGAAGAAGGGTGAGAAGACCTTGTATGTGTCTACATCGGGTGCGCTTGCAAAGCCTGTCGATGGAACCAAGACAGAGGGTGCCAAGATTGTTGCTGTGAAGGTTCGTTCATAGGGATAACCGACTCCTTCTACTGGGAGAGACAGATTTGACCAGGGAGTGGCAGTGCTCATTTTCTATACATCCACTATAGCCAATAGACCTTCCCAAAGCTCAGAAATCTCAATGACTTATAAGAAATAGCACCAGCATGGACAAATATCATTATCGTGTTACTAAATACTACTGTCATATAACCCATCGCCCTTCTATTCTACTTCTAAATCGAGAAATGCAACCAAATCACATAAAAAATGCTAGCCTTGGCACTTATACCCATGGCCGCTTTGTAACCCTAATGCTCTGACTCACTGACATGATCCGCAAGCTTAGATCGATAAGCCATTGCATCAGTGGCTTCAGCCCCAGTAGCAACAGAGTAGTAAACCTTCGCCGGCCGGTTGAAGACGAAGCCAGGATGGGCAATGAAGAGGCAAAAGACAGCCACAACGATCAACCTGAAAATAGTAGTGAGTATGAGAATGATGGATAGCAAGTAGTAGTACCACACTTACACTCCTTCCAAAGCAATGAATAAGTCCTCATGCTTGATCAGCTCCCCTTGGTAACCCTCCTTGAGCTCATCGGCACGGAAGATACAACGCGCCAGAGTAGCAAGGACGGCAATGGCGAGGAAGGCAAAGAACAGCTTGTCCCTGGACCCGAGATTCCGGGACTTCTTCGTCCGCAAGTATCGAAACATGTAGTCGCCGAACAAGAGGCTAAACGCAACCAGCATAATGACTTGAAGAATCAGCCCTGCCATGGCGACATCAACCCCGACCTGGCTAGCACCGGAAGAGGACGCTGAGAGACCTCCTCCAGTACCCTGCAAGATCAACGAGATGATATCCATAGGTACAAATACCCAGGCAAAGTATTTGGTGGGAAATCGAGCGAGGCTTGGTCCGTAATGCTCAATGCTAGGTAAGAGTCAGTCAATTGGCGCGACCCTATTAGGAATAAGCATACCTTCGGCCAAGGGTGACATAGATTGCGGCACAATAGAAAACAGGGGCCTGCGTAATAGCAACTGCAATGCGTTAGGAAGCTTTTCGTCATCGATTGATTGAAGTACTTACTGATTTGTGTAATAAATGCACCGAAACTCCATGGATTGACCCAGAGGAGAATGCGCGCTACGTAGCCCGTTACTTCATGTGCGCAACTGAGGATCATGCACCACATGAACCAAGGCGTTTTCCATTTGAAGCCCAAGTAGGCATGCGCGAAAGTCGCCAAGGTGAATAAAGCGGCAAAAGCGATATTGGCTGGGAGAGAAGGTCGGTAACCATAGACGCTCATCTCGATAGGACAAAGCTGACAAGATCGTTAGCGAAGAACGGTAGCCAGCATCAAAGCCTTTGTGGCTTGGCTCAGAGGTAGGTATTCGTCAGGGAAAGATACTCACTTCCAAAGTACAGTTGGCCTTGGGTCCAAATATGACAAAGCTCCCCGTGTCGTTCATTGTGACGGAAGCTAGCTAAAAGGCTGGAAGAGAAAGATAGCAAAAGGATATTGGCCAGAACCAGAAGTCAGATGAATATGAGCACCGAAATTCTGTCGCTATGACTTCGAGAGAGAGTTTGTCAGGATCTCACATCCGTTCTTATACTGCTAACACTGATCTACAAAACACTGCCACTTTCGCATTCGCATGGGATTCTCGCTAAGACCCCGACTTTACAGCCGTGTAACTGTTTCAAAAGAATAAGCTCATCCATGGCCTCCACCTAGAGGCTATAAAACAAGGAATGCTAAAGGAACAAATCCCTGGAACTTCAGTTAAGGTTATGCGTCTAAATTAAAGCCAATTTATAGGGCAATGATATGCATGGGTAATCATATCCAATCTATTCAAACGTGCGTGCCTGCGTGATAAAGCGAAAACAGTCGTGGATTTGCAGTGTTGAAGGATCGACGCCCAGGGATCGATATCCTGGATCTTTTACGGCACAGCTGGACATAGAAAATGGTAAGCGTTGCGGAGCGGCCAATCTACTCCGACTATATATAACGCTAGACAGAAAAAGTCATGGCTACCTGGCGTTGACCCAGCCTCTTAGACACATTCTGCCTTGAGCAGGAATCGTAATGGCATTTCTTGATACAGGGGTGGTATTTTTAAATACCGAAATGCTAAGACGTAGACTTGGATATTTCTCAGGGCTTTAAATACTAATGCCGAAAAGGAGCGGTTTAACTCTTGTGTTGAAGCTTCCAGGTTTTGATACTAAGTATTCCTCCCATAGCTCATTCTTAATCGGCGTGAACAACCATCTAAGAGTATTATTGCATGCCGCCTGAGAATTGCTATGACCCTTTTCTACGAAACATGGTTAGCAGTCTCCAATAGCTTGGTGTCTTTTTAGAAAGTGAACCAGATCTGCAGAAACTTTTGTTGCCTTAAGCCGAATATGACGGAGCTTGCCGTGTTCTCGACAGCATGAATTTGAAATCATTATGAATCCAGTCTGGCGGATAATCAGACCTGCTACAGGCATATCAGTGTCCAATAATATGAACTTCTACCCGGGGTACTCATTCAATAGTTGCATCGACCAATGATAACAATATCTGACCGAGGTGATCCTTAATTGTACCCTAACAACGACAAGATACGCGGCGGCCGCTTAGGCGGCTACTGATCCTAAAAGTCAACCTTACATCTGACAGGAACACTCTTGGCAAATACTCTTTACAGGGCTGTGTATCGATCCACAAAGATGGAGGTTTGCAATGCTGATTGGCTCTCTCGCATGGCTAACTAGACTTGGATAAGTCACCACCGCTCCCCACTTGAGGTGATCAGGGTGATCGGCTTACGAGCGTGCAAGGGTTCGGTCCTGTGCCATTGTCATTGGACAACTGGGTAGCCCTACCAGAAGCCCCGTAACATGGTTACATGCTGAACAATCACCAAGCCGTCAGCAAATTATGCCAATGCGACAGAGGAGGGCACAGCAGATGTGTGCCCAGAAGCCAGGCAGTGAAACTGAGAGACAGCAATACTGAGAAGTGAAGTATTATTTGCCTAGTTCGGATACCATTCGCCGATCAAAAATGTCTCGCAATTCGAAAACGAGAGATCTTGTATCTCTGTCTCCAACAGCAAATCAGCCATTGACACGGCCAACTGTAGACCCATCCGCACCCCAATTCTTCTCATCAATGCACCAACCCACTGCCTCTGATCCGCAGAAGTGGTTCTCTGTATCCCAGCAAAGAATAGAGGCCAAATAAGTAAGAAACCTCCCGGGGTCGGATTGCTGCTAAGGTGCATTGTCTGAGCAAAAGTGTCCACTGCATTGTCTTGAGCACGGTATCCAAGATGATATGCAACGCTGTGGCAGATCCCATCTGCCATCGTGGCTAGAACTTTGGCAGAACTTTGCAATCCTTCTTTCTGCTCTGCAGTGCCCTGTTTGAGCGTAGCTATAATAATGGACTCGTGAATCAAAAGCCTGACGTTGCGGTAACAATTCCACACGCAAGCTATCCATGGATCTGTATACATGTCGTGCTGCAGATCATATCTACTAGATGGCACGCCGTTAGGGCCAATAGATCTGTGAGACTTGTACACCCAGCTTGCCGGTAAGGTTTGCGCCCAGTCTTCGAAAAGCTTATCGATCTTGAGAAGCCTGTCAGAAATCACAGCTGGGTCCGTAATATGCTGGTACTTGAGATCAGCGCGGACACTAGCTAGGACCTCGTTGATCTCGGAAAAGCGATTGACCGGGACAAGGTCGCTGTTCTGGCTTCTTTCGGCCCAGCTCGACCATTTTGAGATCTCAAATGGTATGGGTTCCTGCAGCTGGTGGCATGTTGTGATCTAGCACTGGGTCAGTAGCTGCAGCCTCGAGCGGGAATCCGTCTTACCATGATGCGCCGCATCTGCATGAACATCTTCAAGCCAACCAGGGTCTGGAACTGGGCTGGTCCACGCATCTCGATGCATCTCGCTGCAGCGATAATATGTTGGCTGAACGCTTTCAGTGAGCCAGTATCTGCAAAAGCAATAGTCTAGCACGAATTAGTACGTAAAATTCGAGTTTGAGATAAGCGAGGCCGTACTTCAAAGGTCCCCATGAGCAGTACTGCACCAAGTGTTTCATCAGACACTCTCTGGGCAGGATCTTGCAGGGCAGTCTGCAGCTGACGAATGGCACTATCATAAAGACGGAATGCTTCTGCTCTCCATTCTGTCACATTGCCGGCATTAGAAAGAGCAGCAAACCCCGCAGCCGCGACTGGTGTGCTGAGAAGCCCGAAAGAGGACTGTTGATTGCGTATGAGCCCTGGAAGAAACTCATGATTGTCCCTTAGGGGCAAAGTCCCTCCTACGCTAGTCATATCGAAAACGTACTGTCGCATAAAAAAAGTCGTAGCTCTGTCCCGTGCTGGGGGAGATACAGGCCGTTTCCATACTTCAGAGTCCGGGGTCACTGTAGAGCTTGATGATGCTGTACTCAGCGCCCCAGCATTCTTTCTGGCAAGATCTGCAGTGGTTTGGTTGCGAAAGAACATTTTACTTTCCGATGGCCCTGGACATACCCATCCAGCCGTTTTGCACTGCGTGCATGATGGTGTTAGTTCATCGCACTGCTTTGTGTTAGAGATACTACCAATAATGTAGAGATATCTGTCTATATATGTTTACCTTTATTTTACGCTTCTTGCAGGTCGCGCACCCACGGCTCGGTTTCCCAGTGTTGACCATGACTGACGAAATGCCGATGGAATTAACTAATGCTCATTCCAGCTTTCCCAAAACAGATTGGGGATGGAGACATGCAGACTATATATAAGGAATATTATTGATCCGCTGGCTTGAGGTTAGAGTTTCTCCAAGCCCCAGAAGCCGAGCGTTAAAATGTGACGTATCATTGCATTGCCGCCAGTTCTACGGAGTAGGTCCCGATAAAAAGGTGCTAATGAGACCGCAAATGCACGCGCCTTTTAGGCGAGAATGTTGAGCCTGGCAATGCTACGATGTGCCAGAGCGGGAGGAGGCGATGCAAGACCCCTGTCCCGCTGCTGGCCCAGTAAGATTCGAGAAAACAGCCGCTAAAATGGAAGGGTGAATCACCACTGCAACAACTTTCTCGCACTCGCAGCTGGTAACAATAGTTAAAAGAGTGCGAAAGGAGTCCGAGATGAAGGATCCGAACACAGCCTCAATCCCGGTATCAAATCTTACTAATGACTGAATGCTGCTGTAGTGTCCTTTATCTTTCGACTCTAGACGGAGTACGCTGTTCCTGACTGCGACCTTCCAATTATGCGACGCCCCCAAATACTGTAAAGCTCATAGAGACGTTGCCCCTCCTTATCCAATACCGAGACCACAACTGATTATCATACAAGGATCTATACCAGATGATCTGAATATCTTTTTCCAACCTACTCCTCGAGCAAGACCGAGCCTCCACGCAGATTATGGTCTTCTGTCTTGATCCTATTTGGCGATGAGGATCCTGGATCAATATTATATAATAAATACAGTACAGTATATTGAAAGGCATCGCTATGAAAAAGGCATGTATATGGATAAGAATCTTTGTCTTAACCAAGTCCCGATGCCATGAGTCGAATGATGACTGGAAGACCTCAGGGAACACCATAGCTTCGAGAGCCTGCAGTGGCTACATCGGTTGAATCAGACTCGAGAGGAAGCTGCGAGAACTCCCAATCCCCGTGGTCATCTAAACATACCATGAAAAGCACATGGGGTCAATCGAGCAGGCTCGCGCACATATAGTAACAGTAGTATACTGATCAAAAGATCTGTAAAGTTGAGGTCAATTGTTACCCCACGCCATTTCGTTCTTACATGCCCCAAGTACAGGCTTAAAGAAGTCAGAAGAGCAGCTCCGTACACCGACTTTCTACCGATTGATATACCTTAAGAGCCCAAAGTCGCTATATCAGCGAAGGACCCGGGAACATATTGCAAGACTGTAAGAGACTGTCGTATCGCCAGACATCACGGAGACCGTTCTTCGTACACAGATGGGCACAGTCGGCTTCGTGCACGACATTTCTGGTATGACCATCCGGCTGCTTATGCATCCAAGCAAAGCCAATATTGTCGTTACACTCTTCATAGTCTCAAGGAGAGCAATTGCGTGATCCAATCAGGAGAACCTCTTCGTTAGAAGGAGCGCTGAACTGAGACAAGGTCCCCGCGTAGAGGTTGCATGCTCCTGCTGTAAAGTAGAATCAAGAGTTGCAGTTCTCGTCATCAACACAATTCTCCCAGTCCTCCTGCTCACTGGCGGCTTGAGTTGTTGTGTAACCACGGCTTAGAGCGTTACCACAATAGATTTCGTTAGCGTACAGAATATCAGCAGTAGCGGAGGATGTGGTGGATACAGCGGTAGTTATTTTCTCGACTGTTAAAGATAATCCGGCCTTTGAAACCTGAATAGCAGTTGTAGTGTTGGTGGTCGCAATAGACTCGCCCTAAGCACTAGACTCCGTAGCCAATCCAGACTCAGTAACAGACGGTAGTATGGTAGAAGATCCTGACACTGTTGGAGGAGAGGCCAGAGAAGAAACTACCTCATTGGTACCAGTCGTGGTATGCGGCTTGCATGGGCTAGCGCTAACACCAATGATGGTGAGGTAGGCCAGAGTAGCCACAATGCGCTTGTATTTAACCATAATGGTAAATATAAAGAATGAAAGCTGCCCAAAGGCATAAAAGACTGACGAGGTCGAGAAAATGAATCTGAGACAAAATGCTAAGATGAGGGAAGCAATGTCTTTTCGTTTGTGGATTGTCGCAAATTGTGTGGCGCTTCAACCGGAAGTCTAGACCATGTTAGAGTGACATGCACCACTATTGTGATGGAGTTATTGGGCAGTGGCCAATAGACTTGGTCGAATTAGCTTGAACCAAGAGCAAGCTTCTACGCTTACATTACACTATTGAATAACTTTGAACGAAATTCAATGCTAATGACCAGATCTAGGCTTTCCCCCGGGAAGATCCTTTCCTTCATTGACATCTGTCACGAATACACAGGCGTCAATCAACGGAGGGAACCAACACACCGCGCATCATAAGTTGGAAGTACCGTCTCGAATGTTATTGAGCAAAGAGTGGGCAGTGATGCTATTCTAATCCCATGCCGGCTTGTCTGAGCCAAGCGGCTTTGGCATGATATTCCAGCCAACTTCGAGACCCTCAATAGTAGCACTATGCCTAATGGACTTCATGGTGCCGAACCCCGTCTCCTGGACTTCAAAGTATTCTTCAGGCACATCTTCTGGCTTTTCGAAGTCCTTGGCTTTGAAACCACTGTCACCAGGATATTGTCCCAGACTCCTCAAATACTTCATCATGCCCGCCAACGAAACATCCACCCTCCATGAACCGCCCTTGACAACGCGATGATACACAGCAGCCATAACGCCAATTGCAAGCATGTATCCGCCTGAATGATCAAGGGCCTGACAAGGTGTAGGCCGAGCAGGCTCCCCCTTTCCAGCGTGCTCAGCTTCAGAGACATTCATGCCTGAACATGTCTGCACGAGCGAGTCAAATCCACGACGGCCTGACCATGGACCTTCAGGGCCAAACGCAGACATGTTGGCTACGATGATGTTTGGATTGATCTTTCTCAAATCATCTTGAGATAGACCATATGAGGCAAGACTCCCAGGCCGATAGCCTTGGATAAACACATCGCAGTCTTTGAGAAGGTTGAACAAGTGCTTGCGATCTTCAGGGTTATGGATATCGAGCTGGACCGTCTTTTTCCCTCTACCAAATTCGCGATCAACCCTCGGCAGATCTGGAAGTGTTGGTGAAGTCACCCAAATGACCTCAGCTCCATGGGCCGCCAAGGTCTTGCCGCATAAAGGAGCAGCAATTACCCGACTCATCTCAACAACCCGAAGACCTTGTAGGCACTTGAGATTCCCAGGCTGCATCCTACTTGGCATGCCAGTAGGAGATGACTTGGATAGCTGCTTGAGGCTAATAGGGAAGTTGCTGATGGCCCTCGGCTGAGGGAGCTTATCCCACTGACGATATGAGCGCAGAGCATAAATCGCGACTTCACCATCTGCTGTTCCGCAGTTCTCCAAGTCAATGCTAGCCCAATCCGCAGTCTGCTCAGACACCTGCTGTCGAGTGGCACCCGATTCCAAGCCAAGCAATTCAAGGGTCCCTTGAACATGGTTTGGAAACCCGTCATGGATTCGAACGTAGCCATCCGAGGTCTTGTGCAATCCACCGATAGCGCCCCCTGATGGAGGAGCAAGCTCGTCGGAAACGGTATACAGTCTTTCGCATTTGTACTCCACGACTGCATGCTCAAGCGGCACCGTGACTGTAGGAACCGGAGTCTTGTTCCGTAATGCATGAATCTGAGCAGCTGCCAGCGCAGATAGCCCGATGGAGGCTTGTCCGAGGATTCCGATTTTGAATGACGATGGAAGAGCCGGACCTTCTTCGCCAGGAAGCCTTATAGCTGTCAAAGCGGTTTCGGGTAGATCAAGACCGGCCCAGACCTCCTTCAAGACATCAATTGAAGAGTGTTTTGTTCGGTCAATGCTTTGCGAGGCCTTGTCTTCATTGGGTATGTGAATGTTGTTCAAACCTGAGGTTTGCTCCGGTGTCGGCATGATAACTGGATGTAGCGGGGTAATCGCCTTGAATGTGAAAGTTAGTAAAACCTGCTCACGGACTGAAACGACTCGAAACCAATAATAACAACTGAAGGTATGTCTAGAACGCCCAGTGGCTTGACTGAACGAAGGCTGAAGGGTTGATGGAGGAACTTGTCGCTCGCGCCCTTAACCGGCGTCTCCTCAATCCGATAGCCGAGTAGCCAATCATGTTGGTGTATCACTGCAGTAATGTCAGTTCATCGAGATTTCATTCAGCACTTCTCATGAAATCGCCAAAAAAGAACACGAACACCGTTAGCAAGTTAGTCAATGTTAACCATTGGGCAAAATGGCTGGCTGAAAATATGCATATCGTTTGAGTTCTCTAGCCAGCCTGTTTTAGCGGTATATAGCAGCCGACAGGGTCCTATTAAAACGTTGGGCTTGGCATTCACTTAATCTGAACATGAGTCCAGACCCAAATTCACAAGATATGGTCTCAAAAGATTGGTGCCAATACATACTAAATGTAAGGCAGATGAGATAGTGGCTGGCTGACAATGTCTATGCATTTTCAGAAACTTAGCCAGCCTATTAGAGCGCTGGGCTTGGCAGTCACTAACCCTGAAGATGGCCACAGACCCAAAATTATAAGACAAGTGTCCCGAACTACTGGTACCGTGACATACTAAAGAGCGCTGGAGTGATTCCGGTTCGTTGGGATATGATATATTGGCAGAAAAGGTAAAAGTGGCTGACCCAAATGAGGCCATTATTTGATCTGGACAACAACTGTTGCTTTAACTAAGATAAGACACGTTGAGAGTGGAATCAATGGCTCCCTACTCAATCGCGTAGCTTTCAGTGGATCAAGCCAACATGGAGGCCTCACCGCTTGTTGAGGTCACGGGTCGTTGCACTGGGGTATTGTCTATTTGCCAATTTCGCAAATTACAGATAGCCAAATACCAGATATCGAGCTATGAGTAAATAACTGAGTCTTAGAATGTTTCTTATAGACGTTTAGAGGTCCATGTTATGATTGAATCCATGTGTTCTAATTTACATGAGGAAGGTGATATACTAAAGGCCATGTCTTGAATAACCAGAAAGGGTTAAACCTCAGGAGCTAGAACCTCACTTAGTGTATGTGGCTTGTTGGTACGAACGCCAGTTCTCTACAACACGCCTAGACCATGATCATTGAGAGATGCTGTGTTGGCGTAGAAACACGAATCTGGACTGTCTATAAAAGGTTGCAGTGTGTCCTCAATGAATTCAAGAAACAGACACAAAATACCTTCTCAGCTCATTAACTACCAATACACCAACCACCAACATCGCCAACATGCAGATCAAGTCCTTCCTCGTTGCCTGTACTCTGTATATATCGTTCGGCATGGCAACTCCCGCTGGAAGGCCAGCCTGTCGATGCGCCTGCGGCCCCAACACTGTCTTAGTCAGCAGCAGTAGTAGCAGCACCTGTTCTGTCGCTGGTGCAGGCAACCAATGTTGCAGGGTGACCTGTCAGGCCATTAAGGGCACCTCTGGACAGCCAGGTCCGGCCAAATGGATATGTTAAGATTCCAACTGCCTGAAGTAAGTTTCATTATTGCATAAGTCCAGACGAACCACTAATAACTAATACGACACAGCAGCTTTCGATAATGGTTATAAGAACAAGTCAACCTTTAGGGAGAGGTGCTTGCTTCACTTCCCTCAGCGAACCACTACGACAATAAGTAGGGGCTTCAAGGACCCTGATTTGCAAGAACGTGTTGTGGTTGTACATGGCTTCTGAGTCCATCATTGGCTCTCATAGGAATGCTATGAGCTGGGTAGCCATTCTATAATAACAAACACTATCTCTATTATCCTGAGTGTATTTAGTCTCTTTAGTTCATTTATAGCAGATATACTGTTTGCAATTAAGACATGTGGCTGAGATCTTTTCTTCACTATGCCTGACTGAGCAAACCTCGAACCCAAGGAATAAACAGCTATCGATTCAGCAACTTCAGAAGCAGCTAAGAGCAAGCATCTAGAGCCCCAGTGACTTAACGTGGCTCGCTGGTATGGAAGCTCCAGTTTTAGCAATACCTGAAGCGACTACACCGAGATCCCTTAAGCTTTTATAAGTCAATACAGCATTCAGGGTTCACTGATCTATATGAGGCAGGACCAGGAAAACCCTCCTGCGAATTTCCGGTCTCTGACGGTGAACTTCGCGCTGCAATAAATAAATTTGAATAAATTTGGTCTTTAAGACCACGAGCAACATAAGACAGCGGCTTCCGGGGCAGCCTCAGAAAGAAGCCAGTCTTTCGACTCTTGATGCCTGGTCCATGGATAAACGCTTTGAAGAGCAACTGGAAACTTAAACAACCCTGTTCTCAGAAGCAGGAGCTTTCAGTGCTCTTTCTATTTGCGACTAATGTTGCTTGTTGAAGGACCTAGTCTATATAATATAATAAATATTTGTATGTTATGCCTGTTCAGAAAGCTGACTGAGAAGGGGATTTTAAACTTTTGTGTGGAGAAGACCTTCTTTGCCCTTTGACTCTTTCCAAGTGCGATTGAAGTAGCATCATCTATAAGGCCAGCCATTGCACCTTGCTCTGAATATGCTAGGACTGAGTAAATGCGCCTAGACCCTGTATCTGTGCTGTTGATAAAACCTGGTCTTATCCTGTAATGACAGTATGTCTTGAGGAGAAGAGAAAGCTCTCGTAAATCTACCCTAAGCTTAAGGGACTCTTTTCTGAGTTTATTTTAACACCCTCCTTTTCCCAGTGTGTCTCCACTTTAACTCGGAACACCTCCACACGCGGAAAGTGGGCATCTTGTCTAAGCCTCCTTACCAATTTCGGATCGCCACCAGGTTTCGACTCAATCAATTACTTCATTCTAATTGATTTCTCTGCAGAAAATTCTTGGATATGGAATAATCAACGCGTGGCAGATTCCGGGCTCGGACCTTTGGTGACGAAGCCGCAGTCGTCGAAGGAGTATATAAATATGAACGATTGCGCCATGTCAAATAGTACTTCATATTGAGCATCACTTTCTCATTCTTCCCACTCTCATTAGAATACTTACCATGATGCGACAATCTTTCGGAGCCATTATGGCTTTGCTCGCCTCGGGCTCCCTTGCGTCCTCTCTCTCGGAACTATGTACCGTCTCGAACCTGAAAGCTGCGCTGCCTTCCAATGGAACCCTCCTGGGGATCGATATGATCCCATCTACCATCACGGTGTCCACGGCGGTCTACAACGCCAGTGCCAGCATG
Organism: Fusarium brevicatenulatum; assembly: GCA_013363135.1. Taxonomy (NCBI): domain Eukaryota; kingdom Fungi; phylum Ascomycota; class Sordariomycetes; order Hypocreales; family Nectriaceae; genus Fusarium; species Fusarium brevicatenulatum. The sequence continues at coordinate 25,391 of JABEEJ010000548.1, forward strand.
GGAGGCGGCCCAATGAAGCGTGATACCGATACCTACAACTACTGTAACGTCACTGTCGCGTATACTCACGGCACCAAGGGTGACACAGTCAACCTCAAGTATGCCTTCCCTGATCCCGAGGACTTCAAGAACCGGTTCTATGTCGCGGGCGGAGGTGGTTACTCTCTCAACACTGATACCACTGGCGGTCTCAAGTACGGAGCTGCAGCAGGAGCTACTGATGGCGGATACGATGCCTTCAACTACAGCCTCGATGAGAAGTTCCTTCTCGGCAACGGTTCCGTCAACTGGGATGCGACATACATGTTCTCATACCAAGCTCTCGGCGAGATGACCCAGATCGGAAAGTATATCTCCAAGAACCTTTATGACGTGTCAAAGTCGAGCAAGGTCTATACCTACTACGAGGGCTGCTCGGATGGCGGACGAGAAGGAATGAGCCAGGTTCAGCGATGGGGTGACGAGTATGACGGTGTCATCGCTGGAGCCCCTGCTTTTCGCTTCGCTCAGCAACAGGTCCTGCACGTCTACCCTGCCGCCGTTGAGCACACACTTGACTATTATCCCCCTCCCTGTGAGCTCAAGAAGATTGTCAACGCCACTATCGAGGCCTGCGATGAACTTGACGGACGGAAAGATGGTGTTATCTCCCGAACTGATCTTTGCAAAATTCACTTTAACCTCAAGTCCCTCATCGGCAAGGAGTACTACTGCGCAGCTGAGACCAGTTCTTCACTTGGCTTCGGGTTCAGCAAGAGACAGGCTCCCGGTAGCCAGACGAGTAATGCACCAGAACAGAACGGTACTATTACTGCTGAGGGTGTTGCTGTTGCTCAAGCTATCTACGATGGTGTTTTCAGCAGCAAGGACGAAAGAGCGTATCTGTCTTGGCAGATTGGCTCTGAGCTATCCGATGGTGAGCCAACATACGATAACGAAACCAACAAGTGGACTCTGAACATCCCCTCCACTGGTGGCATGTACGTTGCAAAGTTTATTGAGCTTCTTGACCTCGATAACCTTGAGAACCTCAACAATGTCACGTATGACACTCTAGTTGACTGGATGAACACTGGTATGGTCCGCTACTACGACAGTCTACAGACTACTCATCCTGATCTCACAACCTTCAAGGAAGCTGGCGGCAAGCTCCTCCATTACCATGGCGAATCCGATCCCAGCATCCCAGCAGCTTCTTCCGTTCATTATTGGCAGTCCGTCCGGCTCATCATGTACCCAAAACTGTCAGACGAGAAGGCACAAAAGGCTCTTTCAGATTGGTACCAGTTCTATCTCGTGCCTGGAGCAGCTCACTGCGGCACGAACTCTCTTCAGCCAGGTCCTTATCCTCAGAACAACATGAACGTTATGATCGACTGGGTTGAGAATGGAAAGCAGCCGTCAAGACTTAATGCTACTGTCTCTTCGGGCGATTATAAGGGAGAGACACAGATGTTGTGTCAGTGGCCTCAGCGACCTCTTTGGAAGAACGACAAGAGCTTCGAGTGTGTCAATGATAAGAAGTCAATCGAAAGTTGGACATACAGTTTCAATGCTTTCAAGATTCCTGTATATTAGTGCCCTTTGGGTTTTTGACAGGTAGATGCTCTCAAGCATGGATGAAGCGGTTGTTGGTGTATCGGTGAATAGCTTTTAGGATAGTATGTCTGCGCAGAAAACAACGAGAACTTCTTGTTTCTTACCATTATGCCAAACCATTCCATAATCGCCATTCCCTTAATAGCCAGCCTGCGGCGTAGTAAGAGTGAAGAGTGCTTATTGATAAAGTCATGACCAATAGAGTGATGGTTTCTCACTTAGCCAATTTGGTAAGCCAAGCTAGCGGGTGTTCAGCTACGGACAAGCTCAATGAGTCAGTCGCCTCTTACTCTCTCTTCAAAATGCCGAGCTAAAACAAACCAGCCCCCTCGCATTTTCACTCCACAATTTTCGCTCTTGATTCCTCAATTCCTGCACCTCGACAGATTCAGAAATAGGCGATCAACGCAACCCTCACTCTTACATGGGTTCTCCAAGCCCAAGCCACGAGTCGCTACCCTTGTCTGGATCTCAATCGCAATTCCTACTCCAACAGCAACCGAGCACCCAACGGTCACGAGGCGGATGCCAAACATGCCGCGTCAAAAAGGTCAAATGCGACGAGACGCGACCGATTTGCCGACGATGTATCCGCCTGGAATTGACCTGCGACTATACGCGTCTCCCTCGCAAAAAGTACACCAGGCGCGTTATCGCGTCCCCTGCTGCATCGTCCCCTGCAAACCTGATCGCCAGCACAGATGCAGCGTCAACACCTAGCGACAGTCTCACAGGCCGTGGTAATAATTCGTATCCTGGTGATTTTGGCAGCGGATCCTTATCCGATACTCAGAGTGCAGATGTCAGCCTACCACCACTGAATACCATTGCCGACGATGGCCTGGCACTTGACCTCTCACCCGACTGTGCCGCCATCCTGTCCCCTTCCGATCACTCGGCAATCCACTTCTTCCGATTTGTCCTCCCAGGAATGGTTGGCACGCGGATATCGATGCATAGCGGACCTGGGCTGGTATGGAAGTTGGCGCAGCAGAGTCCCATGGTTCTTGACATGGTCTGCGCCGTCAGCGGGCAAACATGGTCTGAGAAGACGAGCGGCTCCAAGTCAGATGCCGAATCTAGACGATTAAGAGCTATCCAACACTACAGAGATGGTTTACAGATGCTGGCTGTAGCTACGCAGATCCCTAGCGAGATAACCTATCTTCCACCCGTTCTGGCTACACTATGGCTCATGCTCTTGTATGAACTCAGGTTTGGGGATGGGTGCGGCATTGGCGTTGATGCGCACCTAAGAGGCGCCACCTCGATATTACTGGGGCGGTCGAGACTCGCCAGCAGCGACAACGTTGACCCTGCTACCTCACAGATCATAGAACCTGAGAGTTTCTGTCCAGTCTCCTGCAGAATACTCGTTTGGCTCTCGCACGCGGATGGAGGTGCTGTTCTAAATGGGTTTGGCGGGTATTTCAACAATCTCCTGGGGACCTCCTCAGTGGACATATCAGAGACTGAAGCGCAAGGTCGCTTGCAACGTGTCAGGCAATTGCAAAAGCGATCAGTCCTTGCCAACTACGACCTTTGGGGAAGATCATATCCCCAGACTGAGCTACTGGAGGACATGCAGTGTAGTGACCTATCATGTTTCGACGCCGAGTGCGCTCAGCTAAAGTTCATGGTCGGTTCTTTGGCCGCAGCCGAGCACCGCGATAACGTCCCCCACGGCTCGTGGAGACAGTCTGTCGCTGGTGCCATTCGCAGCGTCAGATCCAGATATGGGGAGTTGATAAGCGTGGCTAACCGCCTCGAGCTACCCGACGACGGACCCCATAGACGGTTCGTGATGGAGATGCAATCGGTCATTTCCTGCTTTTACGCCATATATGTCTGCTTTCTTCGAATCACACACGGACAAGAACCAATGGCATCAGAGCAACGCGAGGCCATGAAAGAAATCATGTCGCTAGCCTTCAAGGTCTATCGAGATCAAGGAGAGCCAGGTTTGACCCGGCTAGGCTGGCCATTGTTCGTGGTCGCAATCGAGTCAGATGATATAATACATAGATCTTGGGTCATGGAGCGTTTTAGCGAGCTCGCGTCCCATGGGGAGAACTATCGGCAGGCCTATCAAGCCATCCGGGTAGCTGTAGAAGGCCGGCCCCTGGATGAAAGGACGGTTGGCTATTTCGAAGTGTTCCGCGTCGAGTCCTTCCCGCGATTTCTGCTCTGTCAGGGCTGCTGATAAGATAGTAACGTAGAAATTTACGAAATTGCCGATCGGCACCAACATGTGGCTTGTGGTTGTCTCGAATTACCCGACGACATTTTAGCTTATCGAAATTTTCAGAATCTAGAGCATCCCTCCACATTCGCCTTCTCCCCGCATTCTGAACTCCAGACTCCCCAGTAACCAGAATCTCGGGATGAGATATACAGGCTAGAGAGAGATATTACCAGTCCCAATAAGGAAGCACCCATTGATAAGCCGCTTAGCCTCAAGATTGTGGCGTTTTCGCCTCTCTGTGCTATCAAGACCTCATTTGATACTTAACCTTCACGATCGAACAGCTTCAATGTCCTCCATTCCGACTCTCAAGACCTTTCTTTTCACCTAGCCTCTATCCCTACTCTAACATTACACCAACTGCCATCATCATGTGGTCCCCAACCGGTATCATTGGGCCCTTCCAGCCCAAATCAAGTCGCCTTACGGTCATGCTCCTCGTCGCAAGCGCAGCAGTCTACGCAACAACAGCCGGTTACGACTCAGCGCTCATGAGCGGAATAAACATCATTCCCTCCTACACTGAGTTTCTGAACCTTAACACTACTACCCGTGCCTTGAATGTGTCTGCCAACTTCATTGGATGGGGCATTGCATCCCTGACAATGGGTCCTGTTGTCAACGCGATTGGTCGCAAGAACTCCATTTTGGTAGCTCTCTTGACCAAGCTTTTTAGTATTGGACTGGTTGCTGGCTCTCAGAACTTTGCCATGTTCCTTTCTGGTCGCATTATTCTGGGTATAGCTTCTGGACTTTCCAGCATTGCTGGTTCAACGTAAGAGGCCCCTCTTGTGTGCCATGCCATGTATCATTGATTGACCTCTCTGCAGTTGGCTCGCTGAGACCCTCCCACCTAACATTCGCGGGCTCGGTCTAAGCATCACCTTCTCCGTCTACTACGTCGGTGCCCTGATCTCCGCGGGCATTACCTATCGCACTGCCGAAATCCCCAGCGAATGGTCCTGGCGCCTTCCTATTCTCCTACAGAGCATGTTTTCCCTGATATGCATCTTCTGCCTCTTCCTGACTCCCGAATCGCCTCGATGGCTTTCCCACCAAGATATGATGGATAAAGCTCTCCAGGTCATAGCGTCAATTGCCGCTAATGGAGACCAGTCAGACAAGGAGGTTCATCAGCAATATCAGAGTGTGGTTGATAGCAGAGAAAGAGAGCGAACTGAAGGCAAGACAGCATCATATACTAAGCTGTTCAAGACTCGATCTGCTCGAAGACGACTCATGCTTGCGGTTTCGGTAGCTGTCATCATCATGGCAAGCGGTAAGTCCCGTATCAGCATTCTAAGAGACTGTGGATACTAACTGTATTACAGAAGGCAAAATATATATATATCCTAAAATTCATTTTATAGTAGACCTACCCCTCCTATAAGACCCTATTAATAAAATTTATATATACTAGTAATTTTTATATTAAGGAAAGATTATATTTAATTAGATAAAAATTTTAATAACTAAAGCTACCTAGTATTATAAT
>JABEEJ010000549.1:0-12176 GCA_013363135.1 Fusarium brevicatenulatum
TAAGTTACTTAAGCTAGAAAAGTTAAATTATTAATACTTTTACTAAGGTAAGTTATATTTAGGTAATTAAAGGCTTTAATAGCTAAAAGAATATAGGGCTAATTAAGTTTATAAAATTAATATATAATAATTTTAAACATAATATATTACTAATATCGAATACGACAACATAACTCAGAACCAACAGACATCCACAAAAACGAATAAAACAGAGCCTATCAGCCATCCTCAGGGATATGCTTCCCGGTAAGGTCTTCGGTGTCAACCCGCAAGATAATCTCAATCACCTCAGGATGGCCGTCGGAACCACTGTTGTTAGCCCTGTAAAAAGCAACGGCCTCATCGTAAAATTCTGATGAGTATTTCTTGTAGCCCATCGCATCCTCAGTGATCCTCTCAATGATGGTCTTCCCTCTGCACAACCCATCAACTGTTTGGCCAAGCATTTGGTACCGCGCCCAGATTGCGTCGCCGAATCTGGACTCGCGAATGGCATTCACGTAGTCACTCGCCCAGGGCTCGAAGACAGGACATCCCTCCCTAGGATGGAGGACATCGCTTATTGAGATGTCGAGGAATAGTTGCTCTAGCAGCTCTGTATTTTGGGTGCTTGTGTCCATCTACGATCTTAGTATTGTTTCATCTCATGAATGCAAAATGGGACTGACTGAGAATTGGGATAATCACCTTTCTTGAGTGCTCAATTATTATATTATGCCAGGCGAAGCCAATCGTCGTTTTTCACGATGAATGCAAAAAGCCCAGAAACATTGCAAACAGCATTAATAAAGGCACGTAATAGAGTGGGGTTCAATTATTCATGTATATGCAATAAAGTAGATTCTATTTTTATCACCTTCACGGGCCAGGATAGGCTTGATATCCTGACTGCAGAAATCTTTGCATTAGCGCAGAGCAACATCCGATAGACTTGGATCCTTTCGCAAAACCTCAAGCGCTAGGTGACGAGCTATCCCAACTCAATCAGGACGGCGGAACCCTTATCCAATATCCAGTCGTTCTTGTAGGCGCGCCTTATTAAGCACAGGATAGCTCGTCACCATGCCCTCGCCGTAGTGATAACGACAGCTCGTATGACGACAAGTCTCAGGGACACCAACATGGCCAGAATACTCGTAAGAGGCTGTATCGATGGCGTGGAACCAATCATGGGGTAGGCCCCCTCCGTTCGCCTCTGGCATGTCAAAGCATATCCTTCTGAGATAGGTCACAACGATACAGCCCTTTTCTTTCTCACAATGACCGCAAGCCATCTTTAAGGTACGGAATGGGCTGCAAGCGTGCGGACGGCCTGGGTCTTGGGATGCCCAGCCACCACGAAGCTTGATCAGGTCTGGCGAGATAGACTCTGATCCATCGATTTCGGCGATAGAATCCCATTCGGCCAGCGCGTTCACTCCTCGTTGTGGGACCATGTAGCTGCCTCCCTGTGACCGAATGTTCTGAATGGCTTCCTTAAGTTTTGTCTTATACAAATAGCCACTCGGATCAAAGACGGATGGGTCGCCGCCAGAATGTCCTCTCCAAAAGATTAGAATCACTGTCATACCCCCTGGAAGCTTCGTGGCAAACGCTTGCGGACCCCGGCCTTCGCTACATGGTTCAGAGTGATCCTCATGGTCACAGCTCCCCACCAATATCCGCCCTTCGCCATCTTGCCCCTCGTCGATGCGACTCTTTATATCGTCCCATGTCAATTTGTTATGAGCACAAAGTCTTATATGGCCCTGTCTCCCAATGCAGACGCTCTTGGGCTTGACGCGCCGCCATCTGGCAAAACAAACATTAGGATGCTCAACACCACAGGGATCGCATTTTAACCATAACGACTGCGAGTTGGGCAAGAGCACTTGGAATTTGCAAGTGACAGGATCTTCCCACTTAGAACGTATTTTTCTAACCCTCTGGCAAGTTTTGCAAGCGGAGTCCTTTCGCATCAGCTTCCCAACTTTAGCCTTCAAATCCGGGAACGGCACGTTGTACTCGAAGCAATGGCGCACCTGCCACGGATCTCTTCCAGGACTCGACAAATCCTCAAAGCCGCCAGAGCACCACCGGCAGCAATACCGGGTTGAGAAATAATGGTCTTGGAACTCAGCGCCTTCTGTCAGGTGTCGGAACTTCCGAGAAACCTGCCGCAAGGCAAAGAAAGCAACGCCGCCTTCGCTATCCCCTTTCGAGAGCCAGGAGATGATCATCGATAGTATTTCATCAGGGAGTCTCTGTAGTCCAGAAGTATCGACAGAACTGAGAGGAACGTGGTCGTGGATAAGCTGTGCCTGATGAGGGAGACCATTCCCGACTGTTGAAGGAGGGGGTCTCTTCCAGAGGCTTAGTTCAATTACAGATTCCTTGTTGTTTGTGTCGGCGTCCGCCCTCCTCATCGATTCTTTATACTCTAGTCAACATTAATCAGTAATTCGAAATCTCTCGTGAGCATATCCTCGCACCTGTTTCATTTTCGGGTATGTTTCTCCGCCTGGTGATTCGGCGAATCTCGCCTACGACTGTAGTCAGTTATAACATTGCTATACAGGACCTACTCTCATACTCATCAGTTTTCTACATAAATCTGCCGTGATACATACCACGAGCCATACCACAAAAAGTGGGAAGCAAAGCGATATTACCAAGGCCTCGGGAACAGTATACATGGTATGTATAAATAGGAAAGCGAGGTATCGACAAGAGGGAAAAAGAGTGAGGCGGCACAGCCGCGCAGGGCAACGGGAGGTTTAAATATTTTCTTTCAGTGTGACAAGCCCGCTTACTCACACAATAGAGATTAAGTTAATCATGTTCTTGAAGTATATTTCCTGTAGTTGCTCTAAGGTTAGGTTTAGAGAACTCAAAGACACACAGAGCGAGGTGAGGCGCATGATATAACCATTGCCTACTAGGTCTATTGTAATTGTAATTTTATTACTATACTGCTCAGATACCTACTAGGTCTATAAACTTTAACGCAAAACTCTATAAAAGTTCACTGTATGCAGTATGTCAGCTATGTAAAGAACAATCCGAAACCCGCTTCTCAGTTCAATATACAATTAGGTTTAATCGCAGATACAGAGAAAGCATACTGTCGTACATCTTGCTGCCACTGCGAGTATTTGTCGAATGAAGGGAGGAATGATTGTTAGTCAGCGGGTTTAGCTCAGTTGGGAGAGCGTCAGACTGAAGTCAAACTTCAATCCATTGATATCTGAAGGTCGTGTGTTCGATCCACACAAACCGCAAGTCTTGGGTTTTTGCCGAATCCTTCAACTCTGTCTGTATGCGCAGTGAATAAACTTTATATTTTTGCCCCATTACGCACATTTCGAATGCGTACTCACTCTCTATGCTGCCTTTCCAGCGCATGAGCGATATTGCCAATGTGACTTGGCCATCCCACAATCAGACGTTCCATTGGTCTGTTGCGCCTAAAACCTGCAGCAAACTATCAATCGTCTTTACCATTCCTGGTCTGTCAGCCCACTTGATACAGCGCGCTATCGATTGAACTGTTCATATGGAGCAAGATAACTTCGCACAGTGAATCGAGGTGCCAGAAATACGGGCCCAGGAGTCCACTAAGTTTACGCCGAACGTGCCTGAAGGTTTTTGTCACTAAGACTTATATTTCGTTGTCCCCATGCAAGGCCCGCAATTGGGTAAAATGTGGCTTGCTGAAGTCTACCAAACAGTGGTAGCAAGTGGCACGAGGCCTAAAAGCGCGAGAGTTTATCATCGCATTCCGTCCGACATTGATCTAACTACAAGGCCTTATCTAGACTTTAACTTCTACCAGCCTTCGAAACACTGTGGCTACCAATCTTGGCCAACTTCCCAGGGAGACTCTCGCCTCCATTGCGAGCGTGAGCGCACGGGTCAGAGATGCCATCTCCGCATCTCTACCTATCGGCCAAGAGCAGTACCTGACCATCACCGTCCCTGGAACTGTGATCGATCTGACCAACTCCGACCGCCAGGACCCATTTGTATACGATGAATCCAAACATCATTTCCCTCCAGCAAATGTCAGACAGGCTGAAGCCAGCTTAGTTGGCCGAATGATGCCGATAGCCAAATGCGCAGTATGCAGAGCACCATCTCACCCAAACCTCAGTGCTAACGCATCATAGGTCGGCACCGAAAGAAAGAGTGTCGCACAGAGTTATGCTCGCGCCATCGACAGTTTAATCCTCGCAAGCCCGGTATTCACACCCAGCCCAGGCATCCCCAGCCATGGAAAGATGGACTACGCAAAGTCAATGGAGCTTCTCAAAAAGAAAGTACCTGGTACCTCAAAGACCATCATTGACGTTTATCGCGAAAAGGAGATGAAGTGGGTTGAACGGCAGCAGGCTTGGGAACAGGCGAAGATCAATGCTGCTCGTGATGCAGAAAATGCTTTTGAAGAGGGGACCAAGGACTACATCGAAAAGCGACAGGGATATTTTGATAAATGGATGAAGGGTGAAGCAAAGTCCTATAAGAATGCTATTCAAGCTGCATGGATGGATTGGGTTATCAATGGAAGGAAGATTGAGGTCGATATGATCTTTGGCGTGGTCCAGGTGGATTCCATGGGGCGCGTCGAAAACAGTAAGGAAGCGATGAGGAACTCTGCGATAGGCGACCCAAGTGGCGGTGGAGAGGTCTACGGGGTTAGTCTCACGCCCAAGGCCTGGGCTACGGCCTGTAAAGCTAGGGCCGAGGAGTGGCGTGGCAATGATCTTGGGCAGCTGAACGGCAGTGACGAAATCGCATGGAGCAGAGTCACGCTGTCCTACTCTGCATCTGATGTGCAGACTCACGGAAGTGGAACCGCCAGCTATGGCCTCTGGGCCTTGGGAGGCGCAGACTTGCATGAGGAGGTACGCCGAGAGATGGCTGCCTGTGATATCACCATTTCGTTCTCTACCCTCGTCGTCAACATTAGCCGCCCATGGCTGCACAGCGAGCTCTTCAGCGACACGGATCTCGAGGTTCAAAGAGGAGTCAAAGTTAGCCCTGGCCCAAGCCGCATTCACGAGATGCTCGAGGCCCAGGAACAGGAGAGGAGTGGGGAATGGGCTTTTCCTGCTTACCCAACCTCATTTATCATTGCTGCTGATACAACGATTGAATTCAAGGGACGAGTGAAGGCTATAGAGGAATTTTGGAAAGTGAGCAGTGATGTGGTTGGGTATGGGCCGTGGTCAGTGTCAGGCAGTGCTGCGGACCGGCAAACCAGAGTTGAAGCAACTTCAACTGGTTGCAAGATCAGTTTTGGGGCACCGCAGATTATTGGCTGGGTTAGCCAAGTTGTGCCATCTCTGCCGCGATCATAATATTTCCTTCATTAACCACGCACGAGACTTTGTTTAATAGGATAACTCTTTTTTTTTGCACCTCACTGTCAGTCTTGAGCGGCTCTTTCTGTGTTACCACTTTCTCAAGTTCATTGCTCCACTTTTCTGTTGATTTGTTTGTTACGCAAGGCAGGAGCATACAACCTTACCGCAGCAGCGCTGGCCTTCGCCTTCTGATGTCCATCTTCATCAATACATTTCAATCCGACTTCTTTTCTGACAAGATGAAGAGAATGACGAGAGCCGCTCGAGCTGCTGAGATGAACTCCCAGTCAACAGACGATCAGGGAACTAGTCGTCCGCGACGACAGCTCATCACGTCCATCGTCCAGTCTCCAGTTGCACCCGCTCTGCAAACACCTCTTCAGCATGTACCCGCCCGACGATCCGCACCCTCCACCCCCGATATTGTCAGTTCCATACCCGCTATTTCTTTAAGAAGCTAACAAGTAGCAGAAGATCCGGTTCTTGACTTTTTACCTCCAGGAATGCACCACAGAACAACACGTTTCGGAAAAGTTCACTCGTGGACTCCAGATCGTATCAAATTGCGCGGCGGATATCCCATCTATTCTCTCCGACATCATCGACCACTGCCAGGACCGCGTAGTGCTTCACCAACAAGCTACCAGGGAATTAGGAAGGTTCCACATCGGCTGCTGGGACGGCTACTTCAGAATGGTTGCTGCCGACACTCATTGGTTGACCAACAACTGGGGTGGTTCGAACTGGCTTCCCCCTGATATTCGGGCTGGGCTTGAGAGGTCATTTGGTACTTCAGTGCCCTCATCTTATGTGAGAGCCTTGGTTACAATAACGCAGGCTGCACAGGCCTATGGAATCGACCTCGACTCTCTCTGGGCTGAAGACGGCGCTCTGAGAACGGCAGTGGGCGATGGTGGAGAAATTTGTCTCTCCCCAGCACTGGAGCAGGAGATCATCGGCCAGATCAACCATGAGGGAGCTCTCATGGTCCCAGAGGCTTCTGTCCAAGGACGACAAAGCTCGACTGCTGTTCATCTCGAGGGTGGAAGCGAAAAGTCCAATGGCATCAAAGTCGAGACGAGCGAGCAAAGCGAACCTACATCAATCCAGACAGTTCCTAGCCATGAAACTCCTACCGCAAACGGCAACGATGATCCTCCAGCTGCTGTGGAAGTGCCTACCGCTCACGAACATGTAGCACAGACGCAGGTCCAGCCCACGAACGATGGAACGCAATCCGCTCCACCAGTGACTAGAAAGCGGACCTTCGAGCAGATGAACAGCACAGAGAACTCGATGTACGACAAGTACAAGATACTCATGACGAGCACCAAGTTAGAAAAGCTTGCTCAGCTTCGAGCAGAAGCAATGGGAAACCTGGAACGAGCAGAGTCTGAAAAGGCTGCCACAAAATACGCACTGGTGACCCTGAGAGCCAAAGAAGACCAACTCCAACAAATCCGCGAGCACAGCAAGAGAATGATTGATACCACAAGTAATGGACTGCGAGAACAGGCCAACCACGATATCCTGGCCGGAACGCTAGCCAACATGGGAGAAGTGTACTTCAACGGCATGAATAGACTACTCGACTCTTTCTTCCAGACTTCTTCTGCCTCTTTGGGCGGATTTACGGTCGAAGAGCTGCAGGCACGACACACCGAAGCGATTGACAAGGTCGACAAAGCAAAGAAGCACATCCGTGCGCTGGATCATATCGAAAAGGCACGAGCGGTACACGAAAACTACATTGAGATGAATGGATTTCGCGAGAGTATGCGTGCTGTTTTGGTCAAGGCAGGTGAGCGCGTTGAGGCCTTGGAGAAGGCATGTGTCGCTGCGTTTAGTCATGCGGAGGAGGAAGACTAGGGTTCTATTCTCACATCTCGGGACGATTAATGCGAGAGTCACCGAAGATGGTTCTGGGGGCTGAGCAAGTATGTTGAAGGATTTTGTTGTTTACGAGAGGATTGCTTTTTATGTTCATGTTTGTGAAATAGCTTCAGAAACTTGATGCTGGTGGATCGTGTCGAGACTTGGCGCCGGGGAATGAGTCACCCCGCATTGCCGCAAAAACATGCAGCGATCTTCAATTGTGCTTCTATCGCTATGAAATAAAATGTTCTGTTCTCTCAAACAACTCTCGGTATCTCCAAGCAAGTAAAATGTCATCCGCATCACGACCTTCAACACCACCGCATCATCCAAATTTTGGTGTACGCATGTCCAGCGAGAGCATCGATCGTTTGGTGCGCCGCGTACTTCCTGATACTACCCGCATAGATGTGGAGGCTCTTCCAGCTTTCAAGTCCTTCAACAACCGAATTTATTATCTCAAATGTCATAAAGGATCCAGGACTGGCAAGAATGCACCCCATGTCGACGAGCTTGTTCTCAAGATCAATGGTCGAGGTTTTGGGTCGGAGAAGATTGAGAATGAGGTTTCTTGTCTCCTACTGTTGGAGCACTTTTGCCCCGAGATTCCGGCACCTCGTGCGATAGCTTGGTCCCAAGACGGAATGACTATCGATACCAAGGACACACAGCGCGGGGATGTGAAGCTCAGTGGTATAGATGAGAGTCCGAGCGGTTGGGTATTAATGACGAAAGTTCCGGGGGAGCCCATCGAATTATCTGCGCTCGACAATGACGACAAGTTTCACCTGGCGACACAGTTGGCAGATCAGGTTACGAACTGGCGGCGCAACGTCCCTCCTCAGGAATATGCCGGGAACATTTCCTTTCATCGAATGGGATGTCAGCCTGATATCAAGGTACCAAGCTCGAATCGCGATATCGAAATGCAGTTTGTCATCAGAGGCATGCTCGGAGAAGAATTGCATTGCCAAGATGGTATCGCGTCCCTCGCAGAGTATTACAAGCTCAGAATCGAGAACAAGATGAAGATTTTAGTGACAAACGAGACTTTTGCACCAAACAGGCATCTCATACAGCCTCTGGAGACATTCATACAGCGAGACCTCCCTACCATCAGCAGCCTGAACACCAAGGACGACTCGTTTGTGTTCACCCACTACGACCTCTCCCCACGAAACATCCTCGTGTCGGGTCAACCTCCCCAGATCACCGGCATCGTGGACTTTGAGTTCTCTGGCTTCTTTCCACCGCTCGATGAGTTCCTGAATGACTGCATCGCCAACGATGGCGACTGGCCTAAAGATATGTACGAGGTGTATTTGAAGCGATTGGAAAGCAATGGTATACCAACACCGTTGGAAGGAGTCAAGAAGTATCATTGGGAACAGATGGCACTACTGGAAGAATTGGTCGAGAAGATTGCTCCTTGGTGGTTACCTGGTAAGTTCCAGGGTGAACAGCTGGAACAAGAGTTGAACAAGGTCAAGGCACGAGTAGGGGAAATATTGAAGAAATTGGGAGAGGGAGAATAGCCAAAGGCGAGAAGTTCTATCGGCAAATATTTATGATGAAAAATGAGAGTCTTAAAGGCCAGGCCTCATCATGTCGATCTCGCGAGGGAAACTTACAGGTTTTGGTCAACAGAAATTATAGTGAATTTCCCACATCGACCGAATCTTGACTTTCATGCCTCCAATAATATCTTCAATTCACAATATAGAGTTCTTAACTCTGGATAGCTTCAACTCCTCAATATCTTGCCATATGTTTCGACACAGATCTTTCTCACTAATTGCATCTGCGCCAGGTATGCATCTCGCTCATTTCGAAGACACCAATCCGTACGCCACCATGAAGAGCTAAGTTCTCGTACTCGCCGCCCTTGTGGTCTCTTTTATCTGCTTCTGTTAGGGGTATTTCCTTCGCCAATCCTGTCACCTGTTCCTTCCACTGCGTGGAGTTGACAAAGTCTTGGGAGGTTCTCATCGGGTAGGGGAGGTCAAGATATCAATTCTAAGTGGTGAGAAGGTTTCGGAAAATATTTAGGACAGTTTAGGGAAAGTTAGGATAGCTTAGGTAACTTTAGGATATCTTAGGTATATTTAGGTTGCCTTTTCTCACTAATCCCTTCGCCAGGCATCCGTTTCGCTCATTTCGGACACGCCGTCGTCAATCCGGCCATGAAATTTCTCATGCACGCCGCCCTTGTGGCCTCTCTCGTCTGCCTCTGTTGGGGCGAGAGCACTGGAGACAGTCTCTTCTCCGCCAATCCACCGATTCGAACTCCGAGTTCGCGGCCGCGAACAGCATCATCTCTCACTTCATGTTTGCTCCTTCGGAAGATCTGCCCAAAACCTACGGTAGCCGGGTAGCATGACGTCTCCTCAGGATTCCGCGACAACCAGCGCCCACCAAGATCCCTATCCCACGGAGGACGGCGAACTGGAACCCGAACCAACCAGCCCCAAGAAGTCCCTCGAGGACCAAGTTGATGGTCTCCTTGCGATTTTGCGAGATATCCGGTCGTTCGTCATGCCTGCTTTCCCCCGCGCTGGGCGAATCGTCATTATTATCTCTATCTTTTCTCTCTTGCAGGAACGGATCGGCGCTGCCTGTATTGTTCTTGGATTCTACGCGACCCTGCTCTGCCATCGACTCGATGTAGGAAGCCCACTCCGCCTGTTCTAGAAGAAATACAGATATCGAGCTACCACATCCCCGGATGTTTGGAAGGAGTTCGACCTCGCTCTGCAGAATGGATCCGCCGTGCGTATCATGAAGACCCTTTTCGACTTGGTCTGCTACACTCCCACATTCTTGTATCTGCACTTCCGATTCTGGCTCAGGGATCACCTCTTGACTATCGCTAAGGATCTGTGGGCGGCTTTCAAAGACTTCATCTTCGGAATCCCCAAGCTACTCGAGACGCTACTCGTGACGTTACCCGTGTTCATCATTCGACGACTCCCTCGGTTCGCCGTGTGCTTCCTCTACTTTGCTGTCTGCTTCGTGTGCTTTATCATCAAGGCTATACCCTCAGTCGGCGCGCGCTTGATCGGGCTTGCTGGAAATATCCTCTCACTATTCCGCACCGCGAACGAGAAGACTTTACAGGAGAAGCATGGGGCTTCACTACATCATCTACAACATGAACCAGTATCATATTCCATAAGGGTTTAGGTAAATTTAGGATAACTTAGGGTAGTTTAGGATAATTCAGTATAAACTTAGTGTAGGCTAGGTGGGCCTTAGACTAGGTACCCGCTCTATCTGAGATAGTCGACACCCGATTTATCCCTGTTTTGCATGAGGAATGACGCTCTCTGATCTTGGGGGCATCTCGGCGAGATCTATACCGAGCACAATCATTGATCTTCAGAGTCATTGCGGGGTGCAGTCCTTGGCAAGTAAGCAGCAAGATGATCCTCCGCAGTTGTATGCATGATTGAGGCGTGAGATAATCCTCCTATCAGACGTGGGTGCTCCAGAGTATCAGTTTGCCACGAAATCCTGATCAGGAGCAGCATAAGAACATTATGCCCATCAGCTAGCTCATCAGCAAGGTAAAGTTGTGACTTTGAGGCTTTGAGTCCCTAATACTCAAACATGATGCGCAATTTGTATCTCTTCCACCTACTCACTCTTTTCTCCCTCGGCTTTGCGAATGCTTGTAACAATGACGAAGACTGCAGTCTGAACGGAATATGTTCGCGATGGAAAAAGGTCTGCCGTTGTGATGCAGGCTGGATTGGTAAAGTTTGCGGCCGTCTAGATCTTGCTCAGGCGACACGATACACTGGCTACAACCATACATACGAGCCTTCAAGTCCCACAGATCTTGGTATTTGGCCTAATGCCTCTTGGGGAGGTCGAATCGTTCAAGATCGTGACAACAAGCGGCTATTCCATCTATTCACAGTGCAGTTCAGTCATGGTTGCGGCCTGAAGGGCTGGCGTCCTCATTCTTACATCATCCGTGCTGAATCACATAACGGGCCTCAGGGGCCATACAAGTATGCTCAAGCTGTATCAAAGAACTTCGCACATAATCCAGATATTGTCTGGAGCCCGGATGATAAGAAGTACTTGTTATACGGCATTGGGGTGAAATATGATAAGAAATTCACGAAGTGCGAAAGCATCAGCTATACGAGATGGCCCAACAATATTTCTGTTTCAGCTGCTGATGATATTCGTGGTCCATGGTCGCCATTCAAGATGATCCTCGATAGTGACCGCCCAGCGGGTATTCACGCTACCAACCCCTCCGCATTCCCTCTCTGGTCACGCAACAACCCAACCAGCGAAATAGTGCTCGGTATCAAGGACTATTCAATCTTCACTGCCAAATCCTGGAACAGTGACTATAAGCTCAAATACCAAGCAACATGGAATGTCACAGAGCAAGAAAACCCGGAATGGACCGAAGACCCCTTCATATGGCGCGACAAGCGAGGAAACTGGCACTCCATAAACCACTGGATGATAGACTACGTGGAGAACGATAAACAGCAATGGCCCCGTGTCGGGTCTCATCTCTTCTCAAGGAATCTCACAGGGCCGTGGCATTTCAAGCTACAAGAGGCTTTTAGTTCGAATGTCACTTTTACAGATGGATCGTGGCAGGTGTTCAAGAGAAGGGAGAGGCCGAAGTTGTTCTTTAGTGACGATGGAGAGATGACGCCGTTGTATTTGACTAATGGGGTGCAAGAGATGAATCAGACTGGTGCGGCTTTTACGCTTGTTCAGCCGGTTGGCACGAAGTGGAAGAAGTTTGAGAAGGACCTGGGTTTTTCATAGCTGTGGCGTACTCCCAAATCATGCTCTGTTAGCATAACCCTTTGTGCCGCATGAGCCGCTCATGTATAATATTCTGTACTTTCCAATTATAAGGCTTAAAAAGGCTGGGCGAGACGGATCAGAGAGACATATCTGCAGTAAGGTTAGGGTTTT